>MNCI01008202.1:240793-350027 GCA_015680685.1 Gnetum montanum | reverse complement strand
CATTGGGATGATGTTGCCTTCATTTATGTTTATAAGAAATCCCCACCTTGGGTTGCCTGCTCCAATCTTCATTGTCATATAATTTGTTGGTTCTCCAATGAATTTCCTCACTAGATGTGGCATTATCATAATCTTGTAGGAGAGGCATGGTTGTGAGATTGTGTGTGAATTTATATGTGACTTTTTATAATGATTGCTTCCTAAAATATATATTGTTAATTCCTATACAACGACCTTGTATGATATAACTAATCTAGATAACTAGCACCGTCCCCGGCAACGGTGCCAATGATGAGTGATGAGGTACCCCTACACTCAACCATACAAATATGAGCGTTTCACGCATGATCCGGTCGAACTCCACAAATGGGCTAGTTGTGGTATCTAGACAGTTATTCTTAGGTCGCAGTTCGTTGTCTTCCCACCTGGACTAGTATTAGCTTTGTCACATATGGTTTAGTCCAGAGTGAGGTGTATGATGTGTTCCTATGCTAACACTACTCCTGGGTATGATGGTAAATAATATTAACTAAACTAGGAAGGAAAGAGAAAGAGAAGGTAAGAGAGAATCTGACTAGCCTAAGTGCGATGAGCATCCATTCCTTAATCATCCGTACACATCTTGGACCTCGTGCACAACTACCACTAGGATTACCAAGTGCAAATCCTAGGTACGCTACTAGGTTACCAAGTAGTCACACTTAAATGCTCGTGATTAAGTCATACTCATTCCACATTTAAAAGGAGTTTAGGGTGAAGAGATATTAACTAAGAAAGTAGTAAATAATAATTAAATAAATAATTAAACTAAGTGAATGCTGCAATGATGAAGTAAACTCGATCTTTATTGCCAATCATGTGCATGTCCAAGTACGTCACACTCGAATAAGGATGGCATACAATTACAATCACCACACTGCGGGCATACACTGGGAGAGAAGGGTTGAGAGAGAAACTGATGTAACAAAAAAGCATAAATCTAACAACTCTAATTACTAACTCTAAAAATTGCCTATCAGATCTGTCTACCTCTTATTTATAGATGAGGAGATAGGTTGCGATATTGCGTACATGATATCATGTATGCGATATCGCGGCCAACAAAATGATAACTCATCAATGATATACAAAAAAAAACCAAAAAGAATATGCTCCTCATAAAAAAAGAAGAATATATTTAATCATATAAACTTTATCGTCATGCAACCACGATGTCTAAATAAAATTATTAAGTTTACAAACAAGATATTATTTTTGTAAATAAATACTTTTAACATATCCTCGAGGTATGTCCTAGGTAGAACTAACCTTTCCCTCAAAAAAAATTCCTTTTTTCTTAAGAGAATCTATATTAAAATTCAACAATTGTTGAAAAATATCATTTTCTAATGCAAACTCTTTAGTTGCACTTTTTAATGGTGTGTTAATAACCATCACAAACTTATACTTTCTATACACTTTGAAAACTCTTTTATAATCCTTATGGGTTGGTTTTAAGCTATTAACTTGATAGTACTATTAGAAGATAGTGTCAATTGAATTACTTCTTTGTTGACTTATGTTATTGATAGTGGACAATTTAATGAGGCACATGGTAGATACAAATTTTCTAAAATTAAGGATTGTAGTATATCTTTATAATGTTCAATAAGTGCATTTATAACAACTATTGCATGAAGCTCTTTAAGCTTCTACTTTGTCTCACCATGGGCCTATTTCTCTACTTCTAAATTTTCTTCTACAATAAATCTATCATTGTTAGCCACAAAAAAAGCTTTCTTGATAGCCTAAGCTTTTTCCATAAGCTTTTCATAATTTGATATCAAAGCTTTCTTATTTCCCTCTAGCACCACACGTCTCACAATGAGCTCTTCAACTATTTTTAATAGATATTGATCTAAAGCCATAGTAGAAACTACTTTTGTTTATTTTAGTGCTTGAAATTTAGTGAATTGCTTACTTTTCAACTCTAAAGTCCTAGACACTTGTAATTAAAATTCTTTAGATTTTAATAAGAGGATCTCTTGATCTTCATCTACCTTGGTCCTTTTTCGCTATAACAACTTAATCAATTCTTCATTTTAACCAGAATATCAGAAAGGGCATGACTTTTTTTCTTCTAATTTGAATCTGAGGTTTTGTCTTTGAATAGTGATGAAACATCAAATATCCTAGGTTAGCCAACTTAAGACTAATACAATGATTCACTAGGCATGACTCAGTACTATTGAAGCAAAATTGGACATTAAAGATCTTTCAAAAACTTCCAAGGACAATAAACATGGTACAATAGAGAGGAAGAGAGTTTGCATATAATGAAATAATATGCAATTGTGAGAAGAAGATTTGGAATGTTGAAACTACCACTATCCCCTCATACAACAAATGTGAAAAGTAATAGTGACTGCAAAAATGTATATATGCAATAACCACTTAATAAGAAGATACCTTATGGCTAGTTGAAAACTAAGTAACAGTGTCCAAAATATGCATAAACTTGTCAAAACAACTTATCGATTCCTATATTGAGAGTGTACCAAGTAAAAGTAATACATGGAAAATTCACCAATCTAGTTACTCAAAAGAAAAACATATTTATTAGAGAAGAATCAAGATCCCAAAAAAAATTTTCTAGCTGAGATGTACATAACAAGAAAGTGTTGATCAAGAAAAAATTAAAATTATATCTAAATTATTTAAAATAAAGATACTTTCTCATTTATTAAAATATGCATATCTAAATAATGGAAAACTAAGTATCATTAATACTACAATGACTAATAAAGAAAAATACAAATTGCTAAATATGATAAGTGATGAAGCATTGGTTGGCTGTGTCAATGCAGCCATGTCGAGGTAGATGCCTCGACGTAGCCATTTGTGAAAAAGTCAATTTTTTGTCCACCAATGATATTGTAGCTATGATATTGTATCTACAATGTCATAGATGCAATATGGTATCCGATGATACGTTATCATATCAATGATATTACGGGATGTGTGCCTACCTATAAATACAACACTTGGGTGCATGATCTAGAGAACTTTCATTCCACCCTTAGGTAGATTCTTGCAGTTTTGTTTCATAGTTTTAGTGATAGAGTGAATGCCCATAGTGTGGTGTTGAGTAATTGTACAAAATATTTATTCAAGTGAAGTGTACTTGGGCATAGTTCATATCTAGAAATAAATATCAAGATTGATTTTCATCATTGTAGCATCCACTTAGTTTTACTATTTTACTTAGCATAGCTTTTACTGTTTTATTAGTTTAATCATTTACATTTCCAAGTACATTACTTTCTTGTTCATTAGTAAAGTGGAATGAGTATGACTAGTTTTAGCATTTAATTGTAATCATTTGGTAATCCCAGTAGTGTTATTGCTTGGTTCACCTAGTAGCATAACACTTGGTAACTGAGTAATGGTTACATGAGCCCAAGGTGTGTATGGTAAGCCAGGACCGGATGCTCATCACTCTAAGCTAGTTTAGATTTGCCTTTTGTTATTAGTTAGAATAAATACTTAATTTCTCTATTATCGTTGAGATTAGTTTAAGGCCACAACAACATCAATTATCATATGCCTCACTTTGAACTAAACCATACATGACAAAGCTACCATTAGTCCAAGTGGGAAGACAACATCTTGTGATCAATGCTTAACAATCTAGATGCCACAGCTAGTCTGATCCATGGAATTCGATTGAATTGTGTGTTAACACTTGTGATTCATATGGTTGGGTGTAGGGCTACCTGTCGCTCATCATTGGCACCGTTGCCGAGGATGGTGCTAGTTATCTAGATTAGTTAGATTATAAACAATTGTTGTGAAAGTGTTAACAATTTACCTTTTAAAAAAATTAATAGTGTAAGTCACACACATTATCAAACAAAACGATGTCTTCTTCACATAGAACCAATATTGCATCGCATGATGAGAACACTCATATGAGAAATGATAGGATCTATACTAAAGAGAATTGGAGTGAACAATCTCAAGTAGGGGTTTCCTATGCTCATTTAGACCCTTACTACACTCAAAGACTATGTTCAACTCATGCAGATAATTCTAGAGAAGATGGAGTAAGTCCTAGAACAAGAAGGGCCTCAAGGTCTAAGACCTCCTCTAAATCTAGAAGCAATAAATCAAGGGACCAAAGAGGAAAATATAGGAGCCATGGTGATTCTCCTAGTTTCCCATATTCCTCTTCCTTTTCCACATCTAGTTCTAATGAAGATGAACATAAGTATAGAGATAGAGATACACTAAGGGATTAAGATGAAGATAGATATAGAAATAGACATTATCATCAAAGTGAGCATAGATGAGATGATCATAATCAGATAAATAGAAATAAAATCATCACCATGACATGTATAATGATGATGAACCCTTGTTGGCTACTAGGAGCATGATGCAAATAATAGAGGTAGTTAGAATATCTTATAGGCATCAAAGGGAAAGTCGCATCAAAATACTTGATATGAATAACATTCCTAAAATTGTTGGAGGCTATAGCTCTGATCCACAACATCACTTACAAGCCTTCCATGATGCCTACATCTTGTAGAGCATCGAGAATGAGTGGAAAAAGCTTAAGCTTTTTCCTAGGATACTAGTTGACAAAGCTGAAAGTTGGTATAGATTGTTGGAACCAGATTCAATCCATCGATGGTCCACATTGCTGGAGTTTTTAAATGAAAAATACCAAACTTATGCAAGAGTGTGCAACCTGAGAAAATAAATCCAAGGATGGAAGCAAGAACAACATGAATCCCTAGATGTGGCCTTGAATAGATGCCATTCACTACTACATAGATGTCTAGGTCATGATTTCTCTCAAAAAGAGTAGCTTCTCCACATAATAGATGGGCTTCGTAACCAAACGAGAGAGACTATTGGGATCTATGCCAAAGGAAAATTATTTGAATTAAAGAACCATCAGATACAAGGGCTAGTTGAATAGGTGGCAAAAGAAGAAGGAGAGTTATGTAAAAGGGAAAGTGTTCAGGAATATAACTGGGACTCAACTCTTCAAACAAGAGAAGTCCATATGTATGATAAGGAAAAAGAGGAAGCTCTCGATGAGTTGATTTCACAATAGACCTTGTCAATACAAAAGGCTATTGTTGAGATTGAAGTCAAGATAGATAATATGTGGGAGTTGATAAATGACAAAGTTATAACATGTGGGAAAACCATAGAGGAGAGAGTAATGCAAAAAGAATATAGTGAGGAAAACAAGAAGAGGAAAAAAGAATAAAGAAATAGGTAGGAACACTTATCAACAAAAATGGAAAATAGCTACAATAGAAGAGGCTATAGACTTAAACAATAGAAGAGGATGATGGATGTGACATCTACTTATATGATCATCCAAAGGGCTATTTCACAATCATGTTACATCTACATGAGTATTGGGCTTGTGCTTTGAATCCCAAGTTCGTACAAAAGCAAATGCCTAGAAAATCACCTTATTCACAACGTAATTATAGAAACTCCTACAACTAACCATACTATTCTAGTGGGACTTCTTATCAGCCTCAAAATTACTATCAATTGTAGTGGCAAAACCCACAATTGTGGGGGATTCCATCATCAAGCCAGCATTACCCTTATTGCCAATCGAACCCGTATGACTACTATGCTCAACAACTTGTTTCTCCAAATGGTTCTACTTCCTCTACCTCAAATCACTACTATCACTGTCCCAGATATCATTAACTTGCAACATCTCTTGTGGGTTCACCATTTCAAACCTCTTATCCTCCATAACATCCTCAATATTTTCATACTTCCCTCCACCATATGTCACCACCAACATAGGGAGTATTGGCACCACAACATCAATGGAAGAATGCAACTTATGCTATGAACATACAAGTAAATGATAATGTTAGTAGATCTCAATCATAGTCTTGAAAATGTTCTTTCTTTAGGATAGTTGCCACACATGAGCACAAAATGTGTAGACCTACTGGCTCATCAAAACCAGCACAAGGCCAACCTAGTGCAACACACTTCCTTACCAAAACAATGTCTCCCAATCCTATGCAAGATCCAACATCCATTACCACTCTAGTTCAAAACATATCAAATGAACCTATCACTATGGAGAGATAGGCAAGTCCATGCATTACTATTGATTGAGAAGGGTGCAGTGGTGGACCAATCATTCAGAATGACAATACAATCAGTTCATCAGTCCACAACAAATTTGAACAACTAGTGTGTGCAACCAAAAGAGTAGAGGCCACCAAACCAAAAGACACCCTATGGCCACTCGCTAAGAACCAAAAGTTGTCTAAAACATGCATGGAAACATTTGAACCACTTACTAATTCCCAATCTAAGAAAATAATTCCAACTGAAAACCTTAAAATTAAACTAATAAATCATAATCATATACCAAAAGGGAAAGAAAACATGTACTTAGATGATCAAAACTCAACTACCATCAAATTTACATTGGATAATAATTGAAAAGGTAAGTCAATGAAGATGGTAAGTGAACCACACAGAGTGTATGAGCCATGGGATCTAGGGAGCATTTTCCGAACACTTTCCCATGAGTTTAGTTGTGGGGAAGATGCCTTTTCTAGATTTGAGAATTACTAAGTGCTTTTCCATTTTTTTGTTTTACAATTATTTTTCCTTTTCCTAGTTCTTTGATACAATTCTTCCTATTCTTCAATACTTTTCATTTCCTAAATTTTTTGACATTCTTTTACATTTTTCAATTCTTTTAATAGTTTTCATTTTCTACACTTTTTTACAATTCTTACTATCTTTTCATTTCTTTTATACTTCATTTTAAACCCTTTGTAAATAATTTAAAATACTAATAAGATAAATTGAATAAAGGTAATATGTAGTTCAATAATGTGAAGATTTCTTTATGTTATCAAGTTATAAGAGATTGATTATTTAAACAGTGATCCCACATCATTCATCCATCCATTCCATTAATAAGAGGTTATTACCATAGCCATAATGATATTCTCTCCATCATAAAACTAAGAATAAATATATGATCATTATGCCTATATAGAAAAGTGAAAAACTAAGTGGGAATGTAAATGGTGTGACATCAAGGGGGATTTGTGGATTTTCTCACATTGTTGCTATGAGTTCTATCCTATTACTAAGGAAGTATTATATCCTTGTAAATCTAACAAAAAATGGGAGTAAGAGTACAATAAGTGCTACCTTACCATGTTACTAGAAAGACATGTTATCCAGGCTTGAAGGTAGTCCTCTAGTAAGGTTGACACAGTTAAAACTAAAACTCATGCACAGAATAAATTTTTGGGGGTCCCATTGGAAAGACATGCTACCCATGCTTTAAGGTATGTGGATTCTTTAAAATCTAAATGATGAGTGGCGAGGTACCCCTACACTCAACCATATGAATATGAGTGTTTCACGCACGATTCAGTTGAACTCCATAGACGGACTAGTTGTGGTATCCAGACAGTTACTCGTAGATCGTAGTTTGCTGTCTTCGCACCTGGACTAGTATTAACTTTGTCACGTATGGTTTAGTCTAGAATGAGGTGTATGATGTGTTCCTAGACTAATGCTACTCCTGGGTATGATGGGAAATAGTATTAACTAAGCTACGAGAGAGAGAGAGGGGGAGAGAGAATCTAAGCTAGCCTAAGTGTGAGGAGCATCTGTTCCTTAATCATTCATACACATCTTGGACCTCGTGCATAAATACCACTAGGATTACCAAACGTATTGCCTAGGTATGCTACTGGGTTACCAAGTAGTCACACTTGAATGCTCGTGATTAAGTCATACTCATTCCGCGTTACTAGGAGATAAGGGTAGAGAGATATTAACTAAGAAAGTAGTAAATAACAATTAAATAAATAATTAAGCTAAGTGGATGTTGCAATGATGAAGTAATCTTGATCTTTATTGCCGGTCATGTGTGTGTCTGAGTACATCACACTCGAATAAGGATGCCGTACAATTACAATCATCACACTGCGGGCATGCACTGGGAGAAAAGGGTTGAGAGGAAAACTGACAAAGAGTCTCTACAAAACTACTAAACTTAACTTCTAAAACTCAAAAAGACTCCTACTAAATCTGCCTACTTCTTATTTATAGATGAGGAAGCAGGTTGCGATATCACGTACGCGATATTGTGTCTAAGTTGTGATATTGCATCCACGATATTGCATACGCGATATCATGGGTGCGATATCGCAGCCAACAAATTCATGACTCATCACTAAAAAATAAAATAAGTGCCATGAATAAACTCCTCCCTTGGACAATATGCCAAGTGATAGTACTCCTTGCAACAATGGTAGTCTTATGATTGTAACTCTTAGAGATGAAACAATGCGATGTCATTGGATATTGGTTTGGAATTGGTTTGAATCTTGGAAAGAAGGGCTATTGATTACCTTAACCATCAATAACACACAAGGATTCATTATGCCTATGGTAAGATACCTCACGCCTAGATTTCAGCAATCCTTTCTATAGTCCATCTCACCTCACTGTATATTTAATCATAACTTATGGTTTTGTATAATATAGCATTATTTTCCCAATCTAGTAATACTAACATGTGTGTTTTGCTAAACAAGTATGTCTTACATTCAACTCCTTGAGTGCCTAAGGACACTTTTATGCATGGTTATACAAGGACACTAAGGGATGGAGCTTGCTTTGGGGAGGACCCACTTGTATAACTCTTGTATTTCATGCTTTCCAAGAAATTTCACATCATCTTGTGCCTGCTGAGATCATCCAAAATCTAATAAATACTTTCTGTAATCTCTAATACTCTGTGCATATATTAGAAATTCATTATCCATTTTTTATCCATACTATAAACTTTCGTTGCTTGAGATTCCTTCTTCATGAACCTTGAACACTAAATTGTTGAAAAATGTGCATCACTCATGGCCATGACCCTCTACACAAGCTTTACATCTTCTAGACATTCCATTTAACTCATTTTTCCAAGAAAATTAACGAAAAACTTGAACTTTTTAATGGTGACATTGTAGTTACGATGTCATAGGCACTTATGATGTCATATCTACAATGTCACACACATAAAAATAGTATATATACACTCAGGAGTTAGTGAAATTTTCATTTCTCTCATTTGTAGTGAGAGAATTTTTTGCAGTTTTTTTCTTAACCCTCTTGCACACTAGCTTCCAAAGGCCATAAATTCACCATTGTAGCTCCAATTTTCAAAATTCTTCAATCCTATTGATCCTGAAGTGCTCAATTTAGTCATGGGGGTGCATTGCATGATATAAGCAAATGAAAATTTGAAAATTCAAACAAAAATTTGAAAATCTAAGCCATAAATTCTTAACACTAGAAGATATTATAAAGGGTAAGTGTAAGGAGATAATAAGAACCTTAAAGTTAATCAATCAAACTAAGGTTAGAAAGATTCAAATAATATTGCTAATAGACCATATCAACTGTTTTAGGCTACAATAAGCAAGGAAAATGATACAAGGTCATAAATAACTAAAAGATATAACACCTAAGGAATTTCTTTTTGAAAATTTTTCTAACTCTATAATCATAATAAGACCTTGATCTAACCAAGGGTATGAACAAGGTAAATTACTCTTAATAATTGATATGAACACTCTAATAATTTGAAATCCTTTTTGATTGCAGATGACCCTAAAGAGGATACTAGAAGGAGGACCTTCACAACATGGAAGCAAAAGAGAAAGAGGCTGTGGGAGAGGCTAAGTGGGAAAACAATACCCACAAGCAGAACACAAAGAGAAGAAGGCTTAATCATACAACATTCATTAAGAAACTCTTGGTACAAAGCACTTATACCTAGGAGAGGCAAAAATTCCACAAGAACCTAAACAAGGATGATGCCTCACACTATCACCAAATTGCCTTTAGGCCATCCAAGAAGATCAATCATGTCCATGATCGTCATGGAACTAAATTTTGGTCCCTTTATGGAACTTGCTCTAAAAGCAATGAAGATGCAACTCCAAGAGTCTGCATTATGGCCCACACTAACCAAAAATGGTGAATGGAACTTAGGAGAAACCTATCAATTCTAGCAGAACAGATAGGTTGATGCTCAGTGAAACCTGAAGGCATCTTTATGTCATACTTAGTATAGAGGACATATGAAAAAAGAAGATAAGGAAAAAAGAGGACAAACTTTCTAGAAGCTTGAAAACAAAGAAAAAAAGCCAATGGAAGAGCCACCATTGTCCAAAATATGAACTACATCAAGCCACTTCAAATTTTTTTTATTTTGTCATGTAACTATGTCATTTTTGTACACACTACTGCAGCACTTAGAGTTAGTCAATAGTTAGTGTTAGTCAATAATCCCAGCATTCCTAATTTTTTGTAAAGAAAGCTCAGTCCTATCTTGTTAACTTAAGGATGATTTTTTCCTTAATTATGAGGGTATGATGAAGCATTGGTTGGCTACGTCAACATAGCTGTGTCGAGGCAATTACTTCGATGTAGCCATTTGCAAAAAAGTCAATTTTTTGTCCACCAATGATATCGTAGCTATGATATCGTATTTACGATGTCATAGATGTGATATTGTATCCCATGATACATTATCATATCAACGATATCACGAGATGCATGCTTGCTTATATATACAACACTTGGGTGCATGATCCAGAGAACTTTCATTCCACCCTTAGGTAGATCCTTGTAGTTTTGTATCATAGTTTTAGTGATAGAGTGAATGCTCATAGTATGGTGTTGAGCAGTTATACAAAATCTTTATTCAAGTGAACTATACTTGGGCATAGTTCATGTCCATAAATAAATATTGAGATTACTTATCATCATTGCAGCATCCACTTCATTTTATTGTTTTAGTTAGCATAGCTTTTATTGTTTTATTAGTTTAATCATTTACATTTCCAAGTACCTTACTTTCTTGTTCATTAGTAAAGTAAAATGAGTACAACTAATTTATAGAGTTTAAGTGTAATCGTTTGGTAATCCCAGTAGTGTTATTACTTGGTTTGCCTAGTAACATAACACTTGGTAACATAGTAATAGTTACATGAGCCTAAGGCGTGTATGATGAGCCAGGACCAGATGCTCATCACTCTAGGCTAGTTTAGATTTACCTTTTTGTTGTTAGTTAGATTAAATACTTGATTTTTCTATTATTTTTGAGATTAGTTTAAGGCTGCAACAACATCAATTATCATATGCCTCACTTTGGACTAAACCATACATGACAAAGCTACCACTAGTCTAAGTGGAAAGATAGCGTCTTGTGATCAATGCTTAACAATCTAGATGACACAATTAGTCCCATCCATGAAATTCAACTGGATCATGTGTGAATGCTTATGATTTGTATGGTTGGATGTAGGGGTACCTACCGCTCATCAATAAGCATGAAACCTATAGTGTATACTCTAAGAAGTGCATAGTCCATCTTCTAAACCTTTGTTTTTAAGGAGATGGGATGAGGTAAAGAAACTATGAATGGTAACTTTTTAGTTTCTTTTTTAAAAAAAAACCTTTTTCATTGCTTGTCATTTTTATATTTTTTTATATTTTCTAATTTCTTAAGATCTTTTTTATCTTTCTTAAAAGATTTTCATTTATTTATTTATTTATTGAGGGTAAGAAAATATGCCTAGAAAAATTCCTCTAGGCTTGCGTGCATAATATGCTAGTACTAGTCTTTGAATCTAGTACCTTTAGGTACAATGTAATGTAAGCTAACTAATTAGCCAATGGTCTATGCTCAAAATGCTTTCTATTTATTAAATATTTTTGGGAACCTGAAATAAGTGAAATATAGGTAAACCTCAAGATATATAGTCTAATTTTAACTTTATATAACTTAGCATTGCCCATCGAAATTAAGCCATTTTTAATTTTTAAACTATTTTTATGTTTTTGAAATTTAATTTATTTTATTTTATGGTATTAATATTAGCACTTATATATATATATATATATTAGGCATAGTTTTGTAAGCATGCATCAGAAAGTTACATCAATCTAATGCAGTCCTTATAATTCTAACTTTAATAAGTTTCATGATTACCAAGCCCAAAAGGAAGGAGGAAGGACTAAGAAATTGGAAAAAGGGGGAGGGGGGGTGCAGGGGTGCAGGGGGTTAGAACTTGAAAGAATGACTATAAGTACACCCTAAGGCATATAGCCAACAAGGACTTTAGAAAAATTATAGAGGAATATGACAATGCCTCAAGTTTGACTCAAACTAGCAACCCCATGCCTAACAAGATAATGAGCTAGCTACTTGAGCAACCTATCACTAGAAAAAGGACTAAGGAATAATTAAAAAGGGTATATCATTAAGGGAATTTATTGATTCGCTAAGATGCCATCCTAGGTCCATTATTTTAGCAAATAGCTACTTGTCCTACAAGTTACTAAAAGATAAAAAGGATGAAAAAATATCAAGAAGAAATCCACTTGATAAACCATTGAAAAGACATATGACCCATGTATAAAGGTAGGCCTCTATCAAGATAGGGGATATAATTAATAACAAATTAATTAATATTAATATGTCATTGAAAGGTGATGTAAATGATGTAACCCATGTCTAAAGATAGACCTCTACCAAGAAACTTCTTAAGATTAGTCTTAACATGTGATTGGAAATATATGACCTATGCTTGAAGATGCACTATTGACTAATGACTAAGATAACATCTAAATTAATTAATTAACTCAAAAAATGATGCTCAACATATTATTTCCCCTAATACTTTAATAACTTAGTCTTGTAGCTATGTTTCTTTTCCAATCAATCCTAGGATGATAGCTTTGGTGTCAAGTTTTTTTTTCTTTTTTAAAGGAAGATAACTCAAGTTTGGTAGCAGAACCCCTATCCACATAGCAGGGTAGATGTGACTTACTAATAATGAGGTGTTAGCCTAGTGGTATGGGTTTTGGCCTGGTCACCCTAGGTCATAGGTTTGATTCTACTTGGTAGCACTAAGTTATAAACTTCTATAAATCATAGGGTGTACCTATGTTTCACTTATTTCAATTTTTAACACCTTGACTTAGTAACATAAAGGGTCTCACCACAAGGCTACTCTCTACTACCACACCTAAAAGTGGAGGTAAGAATTAAATCCATGGGCAAGACAGTAGGAGTCTACTATGGGAAGGATCTACTTGGATTTATTTTATTAATGACTAGCTACATAATCATTAGAAAAGTATCAAGATCCTATGTGACTTGTTTAACCTTTGATGAGTTGTAATTTATATAGGCTACGTCAATAGGCATGCATTAATGTAGCCCTATTGAAATATCCTTGTTGATGCATGGTGACATGCATCAACACTAACGTAGGCAAAGCCTATATAAATATGCACAACTATCACATTGATGACACCTTAGGTCCATAGCATAGTGAAGCTCTTGCAGTTTGATTTCTATAAAGTTAGAATATTTTCTCTCCAAGTGTTTGCAGTATGAATTAAAGAGATTGTATGTATTCTTATTCAAGCACCATGTACTTAAACATATTGGTATGAATGATAATAAAGATGAGATTTTTGATATTCATTACAACACTTGGGATAGTTTAATATTTCTTACTTGCACTTTACTTTTAGGGATTTAATTAGTTAAAATACTTAATAACAAAAACATAAGTACAACCACTTCGAGCATAACATATTACACTTAGTAATCCTAGGAGTGGCCATTTGGTGCGCCCAGTAATCATCACTTGGTAACCTAGTAGTGTGGATACTAGTTCAGAATGTGTACAATAGGTGGGATTGGCTACTTATGATAGGATAGTTAGCCACTAGAGTAGATAAGTAGTTAGATAATTAATCCTTAAACCTTCATTTATGTACCTATTCCTTAAGATAAGAATATGTATATATAACACTTGCAAAAATAGACATCATAAGCCTTAACTCACATTTAATCATACACATCGGAAACACAAGTGTGAGTTAGGAAGACAACGATCATAGACTTCCTTAACTCATTGTCTAGGACTATGAGTGAACTTAGGAACTAAGTCTATGGAATTCAACCGAATTGCTAGTATACGCTTGTGATTCATATGGTTGGGTATAGGGAATACCCACTACTCATCAGTCTTGAAAAGATTTTATTTTTCCTTTTAAGACCTTACTCTATGAAAATAAAAGATTATATCTTGTGAATCCTACACCAACTTACACTAGAGTTGCAATTTAGTTATAGGGGAGGGAAAATTACAAAATTTTACAAAAATTTCTAACATTTTAAAATTTACAATTAGTAAAAATAAAGATAAATGTGATATTCTAGGATGACATAGAATGAAAAATTGGATTATTTTATAATCTTATTTAAAAAGAAAAAGTGATTTTTGTAAAAATGAAAAATGTCTTTCTAATTAAGTATGACTCATTGATCTTTTGGTCCTTAATGCAAATTTCACCTAAGGGATTGAGAGGCTTAAGGTGGAAAATAACATGTGAACCTCTACAATAATATGTAAAATTAGGAGAAAGTGAGAATGAACTAGAAATTGATTCAATTTGTGACGTCTCACAAAGAACAAAGAATGTAAAGTCAAGAGAAGCACTTGATCAAGGATGTGCAAGCTAAACGAAATTTTTCATCATTCTTAGAACAAGTTTAGAAGAAGTTTTACAAGATCAATAAGAAACTAATGTTGCTTAAATTATAATTAATAAGTATCAAGCAGTCCCTACACCCAACCATATGAATCACTAGCATTCACTAAGTAATCTGGTTGAATTCCGTAGACTTTACCTCTCTAAGTACAGTAGGTCTAGGTAGTGAATCTAATGGATGTGATCATTGTCTTCTCAGTTTCACTTGTGAATGGCAAAGGTATGGTTAAGTGTAACTAAGGCATATAATTTTTCTCATTTTTATATGTTTTGCTTAATTTACCTAAGTGTTGAATATGAACTAATTAAATGTGGAATTAATCTAATAACCAACCTATGCTTAACTGATCCTAACATAAGTATCTATTCCCATTTTTCGTACACATCTTGAACACATTACAATGCTACTGCGTTATCAAGCATTAAGCACTAATGGGATTACCAAGTGTTAATTGTCTACTTGAGACGGTCATATTTATCTGTATTAATTATCTAAAGTTAATTAATTAATTAAATAAATTAAAGTGAATTGCATGAATAATAAATGTATTAAATAAACATTAAGCTAAGTCCAAGTGCTATAAGGTTTATGAAGAAAGCTTGTCTTTATTGCTAATCACACTAAGATGCTCAGGTACATTAGTACTTGAAAAAAGATCGATACACTTTTTACTCCTACTATGGACACTTAGAAAATATTTTAACTCTCAAAAGAACAAACTGCAAGAGCTCTACTATGCTACTAATGAGTGAATGCCATAAATGTGGTAGATGTGTGCACATTTATAGGAAAGACAAGGTGCTACGTTGATGGGTACCCGTTGACGTAGCAAACCCTATGTTTAAGGGATCGTGTCGACATGGCCAATGCACATCTCATCATACCTCCATGACTGAATGAAAACTCATCCTTGAGTGAACAAAATGAGAAACAAGTTCTTTATAAAATTTTGAAAAGGTATGGGATTATTAACAGAAACACTAATGTAAACAAACACACACATAGATGCTAACTGCCCCAAGTGTATGAATCAACAACTTTTACAAAATTTGATGTTCACGATGACAAAATTGAATACCATGACAAAAAATAACATTACAACTCCTTTGGTGGCTTGAAGACAAGGAAGAAAATCAAACGGTCCTAGGTGGTGGAGGTTTCTGAGGTGCCAAAGGATCCTCTTCTACCTCTAGTGCACATAGTTGTTGAGGTTGAGGTTATGGTTGTAGTTGTTCGATTGCAACTGCAACTACTCACGGAAGACAAAAAACATTCAACAATTCTTTCATCTTCTCCTCCTTACTCTAGGGATCATACATGGTCCACACAACATTACCAATGTGGGCTAGTATGAGAATATCCCACGGACAGTGTATTACAAGGAACAACTCCTTCACATTGATGAACCAGGCAACAAATTACTTCCATTCAACATCAAATGACTTGATAGCATTATACCAGGCCAAGTTCTTAGCTATGGATCTCTCATCAGTGAAGTGTTGATTAAGAACATTGAGTTTAGTGTTTTCCATTTCCAATTCATACTTTGTCTCCTTTTGGTGCTTCAACTTAGCCTTGTACAACAAGTACGAGTTAGTCACCTACTTTTTCAAATCTAACCTTGGCTTTTCAACATTCTACATTGTCAAGTTTGGATAGCGGAGGTTGGTGAGCTCCATGTATTTGATCATCTCCTCAATTTACAAATACTTGAGGTAGATTTTTTCCTTGTTATATGCATTCAGCCCATGAAGGATAGGCTACCACATGTCACCTCCTTATTGGAGCTATTGGAGAACCTCATTCACCTTCACCTTCAACAATTTGATTCCTTTTTCTTCTTTTGCAAGATGACCTAATCCTTGTAATAGTTTTTTATCCTTTCAAGTTTAAGGGCCTCATTTTTCCAGGCATCGATTTCAATTGCAAATCTCTAGTGAAGGATGCAAACCTCCTCCATCAAGAGATTATGATTCTCTACTACCAACCTCCTTAGGTCCATTATCATCTTGATAAGTTGCTTCTACTCTTTTTGCATATATTCAACAATTTTCTCCTTTTGAAGCTCAACAATATGTAGGCGATGATTATCCTTGGTCAAATTTGCATTCTTCTAGTAGATCTCCAATAAGTCCTTCTGAATGTTGTGGATGGTGGCATTAGCTAAGGACTGGTCAAAGATTGTCGACTCCTTAGCATACTTAGCCTCTTGAAGTTTGGACTAATGCTATTGAAAAGCTTCATCCCTAGTCACTATTTGGCTGAGTATCATGGGATCATCGAGGTGAGCTCTAAGTTTTGCAACTTCAGTATCCAAGTGCTGATTCTTAGCTCTAGCTATTTCAAGTTGAGCCTTCATGATGATGCACTTGGCCCTTACCTTCAATAACACTAATTGGGTAGTAGTGATATTATTTGGAAGATCAAAGATCTCCAAAATCAATTGCTGGGTTCCCACTAGTCGTTCCAACAACTTCTCATGTTGTGTTACACTGAACCTCCCACTTGCTATGCTTGTGGACGTCTACACATCTCTATGTGCAATAATATTAGGCACATATATTGTAGGAACATTTAGGGCTTCACACACTCAATCTACCACCACCTTCGTTGTTGTTTCTTTTCCTTGATGTTGCATCACCAAGATAGTTGTTCCATCACCCTCCTCCAAGCGCACTAAGAAGGTAGTAGAAATTTTAGATATTTTTAGGAACTACTGTTGTCCTAGAATGGACACCATTACCTCTCAAGAATTAGGATTTGAGCACATAGGTGCCTACATTCATTAGGTAGAGAAAGTTAGCATCATGTCCTCCAACCAGCTTATCATACAAGTTACCTCATTTAGATGACTCAAGGCTAGTCGATAGATAGATGGATCACCACTCAAACTAGCTTGCTATTGTTGTAATAGTTATTCTCAGAGCTTTTGCATGCACTCAATGGCAACACATGCCTATAGTGTTGTTTCATGAGTGGTGATGGTAGTGGATGCTCCTCTTCTTGAACTACCTTGGCAGGCACTTTATCTTTCATTATCTCCACCCAAGAAGCAATAGGAGCATTATGAAGAATATCTTTTGAATAATGGGCTATTCTTCCTCTTTTGCCTAATTTTCTAATTCAGCATGCAAAGGGAAGTGTCTTCCTCCCATGTTCATTATCGTTTAAGTTGTTCTCTATCTCAAGATAGATCATTTGTGGAAAGTTAACCAAGAATTTCCTACTCAGAGTGGTGCATGCACTAGCAAAAAAGGTTATCATTTTACTTGGCCTCATCATCAGATTGAGGTAAAAGGCTATGATCTTGAAGTAGGGTTGTTTTATCATTGTGAGTGCATAATACATCTTGTGCTCAACTCCATAGCACTACTAAATCCATTCTTTTTTCACACTTGGATCCTCCTGCATTGGAATTTCCACCAAGGTTGCTCTAGTTTTAGGCAACCTAAGGGTAGAGATGGACTCCACCAAGTAAGACACAGTAATGTCCTTGATCTTCACTATGGCATTTGGCTATTTTTTGCTCTAGAAAAGATATGTCTCTCTCATGTACCACTTCCCACTAGAAGTGATGATGGGTGACATGGGAGAGTTCTCAAGTTAAGTTTTGACATTTGGTGGAGCAAACTCCAAGAAGATTCCAAACTTTAGCTCTTGAAGGATAGATTTTTAAACCTCCTTGAACTCGATTTTCCTTAGGTAGACCTTCATCAAAGTGACCTTAAGGTCTGGCCTTAGCCTTGGTGCCTCATCCTAGTGGGATTGCTTTGTTGCAGATTCAGGAATTTGTTAGACAAATTCCACTTTAGGCTCCTCTCAAAGAGGTCCTATTGCATGGGTCTCAACCACCTGCTCTTGGGATTGTTCTAGCTATTAACCCCTTTCGATTTAAGGCCACTTGTCCTTTGGTTAGGATGGTCCCACATCTGGTACATACTTTCCTTTAGGTGCTATCTGTGGTCACAACATAATCAAGGATTAGTGTGCTATGTGTAACTTATAACACTTAGGTACCTTGTCTCTTTGGGCAGTTACACTTGCCTAAGTTATGGTCATGGTAGATTGATTATTTTTAATATTATTTTATTTTAATGCCCACTAGAGTCAATTGGAAAGGTTTAAATCTCATAAATTAGTGATTTCAATATTATTTTATAAATTAAACCTTGTGGAAGTTAGAAAAATTTCACAATTTTTTTTTTGTTAAAAACCTATGGTTTGTGGCCCCCATGACATAAAGCTCACCTCTAGTAGTTGCAAGACTTATGAATCAAGGTAATTAGACAAATGGTGTGAAAGTTATGGGCTCTAGAAGGTTTTTTGGCTTTGAAAAATTACAAAAATTCCTCTTCTCTTTGTGTCAAATGAAAAAAAATTTGCTAATTGTTGGGTGGTATATATAGAATTTTTCCCATGCATTAATGGGATCATGTTGACATGGTTGACTGTGTCGAGAGGATCAATTGTTTGAAAAAATTTTGCAAGTTGAAAAATGAAGGATAAACAGAGAGTTTTTGCATGAAACAAGAGTCCAAAGGAAGCCCAAGAAGCTAAGAACATGATGAGATGCATGAAGAGGGCTAGACGATGCACAAAAAAGGAAATTTTATTGGGATAATGATGGAGAAACACCATGGAGTAGTGCACAATTGGACATACCCTCGTGGAGCACAAAATATTTGAATGTAGAAATGCCTAAGGGATAAGGAACTTAACTAACCCAACCAAGGAGTATGCAAGTGGATCCTCCCATAGTAGGCTCATGCCCTTAATGCCCTTGCATGCCCTCAAACCAAGGATTCCGTGGACCCCATGGGTGAGTAATGGTTTTGGTTATTTAAGGAAAAAATCACTAAATAAACTATCTAGAAACTTTGATGCATAAAACTAAGACATCAGAAAAACATGAAAAGAGGCAATGAGATGAGATATGGAAAGCAGAGATGGATGAGGTGGAGAGTGGAATGGAGTTCTATATCATGGTCACATAAAGTTCCTTATGGATTTTGTGATTAATATAACCTGATAACATCCATACTTAGTCCAAATTAAAACCAACCACTTTTAGTGACTTCACATTGACACTCTAAGACTAGTCCACCTTATTAAGGCACAAGAATATCCCCACAGATTAATCATCATTCTTAAAAGAGAAGAAAAGAGAAGTAGGAAGTGAGATGAGCCTTAGTTAGAGGGGACCTTTAGGCATGGGCAACATGTCTTTCTAGTCCCATAACAAGTGCTTGTAGCTCATTATTTCATCTAAGGGGTATGCTTTAAATTCCCATTATTCTATTTGTTTTGAGTTTTTGGATAGGAACCACACCATGCAAAGACTCTAGCTTCTTGTTATTGGTTGACAATAGAATGGTGAGAACTCCATGAGAACACTGATGCACCCAAGCGGGTAGGAAAGTACAAAGAATGTCAAATCCCCTTGAAGTCACACCCTTGTCTATCCATTGAATCCTTCCTAAGTTTGGAAACTACTAAGGTCACAAGTTCTTTTAAAAGTTTCATCTAAGAAGAAACTACATATATCCAAAATAAGGGAACACTATAGAGTTTTGTGGATGGGCAAATGACATGGACTCACTGCTTGTTGTTATGGAAAAGGAAATCATGTCTTAGTTATCAACATCAAAATTCAAAGATAAAATCCAGACATTAGTAATCAAATAACATTATAGTACCAACCATCATCAATTAACAACTATAGTTGCATTTTAGTCCTAGTGGTAATAAAGAAGAAAAACAAAACATAAGAAAAGCATAAAGAAATCCAAACCAGTTAAAGTAAAATATAGAAGAAAGTGTAAAATATATAAGAAAGGAAAAATGTACTAAAAATGGTGTAAAAAAAAGGAAAAAATGAGGAGCCACATGTTTGATCAGCATGGATGACCATCTCCACCACAATTGAGTTGGAAGGAGGAGATCTGAAAAATTGAGTTTGGATGTCCATCCATTGAGGTGCTTTGGTCACTAGCTCTTTTGGGTTCATGGAAGAACTTTATTTGTTACATGTTGATTAGTAACCTTTTATTTGAGATTTCAGGTTTGTATATTAAGATGGCCCCAGGACAAAAGGTTTCATAGATAATATAAGGATCCTCTCACAATGTTTGGAACTTGGTTCATTATGGCACGTGTATGGGATTCTAGTATAGGACCCTATCTCTTGGTTGAAATTTTACTTTCCTGATTCTAAGGTCATGTTGTTGCTTGTTGAATGCCTTTTGCACTTTGTTAGATTATAGGGCTACCAATAAGTTCTTGTTTAGCAAGTTGAGATTCATCAATCTTGCTTTTTATGCTAAACTTAGGTCAATGTCAAGGTCACATGTTGTTGATAGTGTATGGAGCTTCATTTGGATTGGAAGTGTTGATAGCTTCCTATATACAAGCTCATAGGAAAAGTAGCCAATAGGAAGTTTCCAAGTGAAGCAATAGGCCCAAAGGGCATCATTGAGTTTTGTGCTCTAGTCCCTTCAATATTTACTAATGGTTCTTGTTAGTATTTTTTGAATATTTCTATTTGTAACCTTTGCATGACCATTGGCTTGGAGGTGGTAGGGTGTTGTTAATTTATGTTTAACCCCCAAGCATTTCATGAGCTTTCAAAAGGTAGTGCCTATAAAATAAGTACCATTATTAAGTACGTGTGGCACCCCAAACCTAGTTACAACATATTGTTATATAAACTAAGTAGCTGTGGAAGATGTGTAATCGGTGATAGCTATAACTTCTACACATTTCATACAGTAGTCAACAGTGACTATGATGTATGCCTTTCCATTTAACATGGGTGTGATGGGACCCATGAAGTTAATGGCCCAAATATCAAAGGGCTCCAATGGTTGGATCCACTATTGAGGTTCCTCCATATGAGCGGTTATTTCACCATCATGCTGGCAGTGTTCACAGGAGTGGATGAAGTGGTGAGTGTCCCTGAAAAGTATTGGCCAATAATACCCTACCATGAGGATCTTAATGGTTGTGCATCTCATAGCATAGTCGCCCCCAATAAGGACCCTCATGAGCATCTTGAAGAATGTGTAGTTGATCAGTATCAAGCATGCACCACTAAACCAGGCCATCGATGCACACCTTGTAAAGGTGTTGTTCATTGATTTCCATGAAGCGTTTCTCATGGTGAAGAAATGGTTGTTTCTTCTTGTGATCCCAATCCTATGGCATCTCCTTAGAGAGAAGATAGGTGAGAATGCCATCGTACTAGTTGGGTTTAGTGGGCATTTGCTCCATTATAGCCCCAACAAAGAGGAGTTCATTAAGAAATTGATTAGAAAGTAGGCTCTCCTTCTCTTTATTATTCCATCTTAATAGAGACAAGTGGTTAGAAACCATGTTCTTTGTTACTTTTTGATCTACCATTGTAAGATCGAATGATTCCAAAATCACTAGCCATTGTATGACACATGGGCTCACTATTGGTTTATTCATTGGGAACCATATTGCACTATGGTCTGTGTGTATAAACACCTTGTACCCAAGAACATAGTGCCTAAATTTCTCCAATGTAAACACGACTTTCATCAATGTTTTTTTTGTTGTGATGTAGTTTAGTTGTGCATCCACAATGTTTTTGCTCGCATAGTGGATATAGTAAGGACATTTTTGATCATCCAACCACATGATCATGACCCCCAAGGCATAATTGGAAGCATCTATCATGATGTGAAAGGGCATAAACCAATCATGTGCTCATAGAATTGGAGTTTCCACAAACTTCTCTTTGAGCTACTAGAATGCACATTCACATTTCTTGGTTTAGACAAACAAAGCATCCTTCTTTGTTAGCTCCACTAATGGTTTAGCAATCTTAGAGAAATTCTCAATGAATCACCAATAGTAACTAGTGTGTCCAAGAAATGACCTCACATCATTGACTTTTTCTGGCTATCTGGTAATTCCTTGGATTACCCTTATTTTTTAGGATCCACCTCGATCCCTTTCTTTGAAATTCTATGTCCTAACACAATGTCTTCCTAGACCATCAGGTGGCTTTTTTGCCAATTGAGCCTAAGGTTTATCTCCACATATCTTTTTAACACTTGCTCAAGATGGTCTGAGGCCTACTCAAACGTAGCATCATAGATGGAGAAGCCACTCATGAAGACTTCCATCCCACTACCAATTTTGTGTTGGAAGATGCTCAGGACAAGGTGTTGGAATGTGGTAGGAGCATTGCATAGGTTGAACAACATCTTTTTGTATGTGAAAGTTCCCCATGGACTTGTGAATGTCATTTTGGCTTGATCTTCTAGTGCGATTTGAATTTGGTTATAGCCATTATAACCATCTAGAAAGATTTAGTAGTAGTGCCCAAAAATGGTATCTGATACCTAGTCCACAAATGGCAATGGAAAACAATCTTTATATGTTGCCATGTTTAACATCCTAAAATCAATGTAGATCCTCCATTTTCTATATTTCTTTGGCACTATCACTAGTGGGCTGACCTACTTACTATCTACAATGGGATAGATGAACCTCACTTTGAGGAATCTCCTCTTTAATGATCTGCTTTAATTTTGGGTTCAACTACCAGTGCGACTACCTCTTTAGCTTAATGGAAGGATCTATATAGATGCAATGTTGGCATATCCTAGGATTAGTTCGAGTGACTTTAGAATATGACCAAGTAAAGGTTGTTGGCCATTTGTTAACCATCTCCAACAACTTCTTTTTCTATGTAGGAGCACAGTTGGCATTAATAGTAACTAGCTTGATAAGTTTTCAAGAAAGCATACTTCATTCTGGCTAGTAGAGTTTTTAACTCAAGGGGATCCTATTTAAAACTTTTAGAGATCTCCAACTCTCCCCAATTGGTATCATCAGGTGCATTAGAGAGTTGATGATGGATTTGCTACATCTCATCCATGTCTTCAATGCAGGCACTTGTAAGGTTCTCAATATGTTCCAGGCATAGAGTTGAGCTACTATCAGGTTTAGCTATTAGCCACTAGATGCCCTCCTATTTTATGGCTATTACGTACATGCACCTTTAGATTTCTATCACATCGGCACACTACCTGCATGCTATGATGTACTTTTCACAATCCATAATTTCTGCACACAATTACACCATGTGTCACTATACATGATGCATGGAACACACTTTCTCTAGATCTTTCCAAAATCATTTTTCTTGAAACTTTCAAAGGAGAGGTATTTGATTCCCGGTTGTGCATCTATTATGCTCAACCAAGCTCTTTCCATGATGATTGGGAAGTTTCCCTTGCAATTATCTACATGAATCACTAGGAAGTTAATAGGACAGGATCACCTACCAACAATGGTTATAATGTCCTTCACCAATCCCAACGAAATGGTAATGGACAGATCTGATAACTCAAAATCAATGTTGCTCTTCCTGAGAGGAGGTAGGTTCCAAGCTTTGTACATTTCATGAGAAATCAAAATGACACCAAAACCTAAGTCTAGAAGAGCCTTGCAAGACTCATTCTTAGCAATTTGTAAGTAAATTAGGGGACTTCTAGGATTAGATCTTTTCCTAGAAAGGTGATCAACCTTTATCCAATTAGTGACTGCATGGGTCAACATGATAGTATGCACTTTGGGAGGCATTTGGTTTGAAGGGTTCTTGAACGATGTAGTAGAGGATAAGGAAGAAGTAGGGTCATCAATTGTAGGTATCTGTGAGGGCTTAGAAGGACTATTGGTTTAGAAAAAAGGTCTTTCTTAGAGTTTATTTTTGAACCACTCAGCTAGGGAGTTGATTGTAAGTTAATAACCCTTATGGCATTTCTTTACTACTATTGAGTAGGAATTTCATCTTGCATGAATGGATTTGGTTGTAATTAAGTTGAGGGTAATGGTACAGGTGTAAATGGATGAGGAGGGTAGAATGAAAATGGGGATTCCCCTCTTCAAGATTGAGCCATGTAATACTCAGGAGGGTAGTAGTGGTATCGGAAAGAGGCATGACTGGAAGAGACATGCAAAGAAATCAATTGTAGTACCCATATAGATCTGGTTGCCGAAAAGGGTACTGCTACCTTGGTGGTGGCATCTCCCATGATTGTGGGTGTTGCCACTACTAGTACTCCTCATGAGGTTGGGGTGGAGCTCCACGTCAATAATAGAATTATTGTTGGTGGAACTACCTAAAGTTGTCTTGAGGATAAGGCAACCTCCTAGGTGCTTGCCTTCTTGCTAATCTAGGATTCAACACATACACCCTAGACTCCTATAAGTGTGACATAATGGGGCAACATCCCTTAGGATGCTTGTATTGGTAGATGTCACATCCACCATCATCATTTGTTTTAGATGCCGTAACCTCTTCAACAGTAATAGTCTTACCCATACCCCTTTGATGGACACATTCAACTTCTTTCATTCTTCTTCAGTCATGATTACTACCTTGCTCTTCAAACTCTTCTGCAATTCTAAGAGTAGTTTGGAAATTTTCATCTAAAGAATCTCACATTTTGTCTACCTTGTCTAATATTTTAAAAAAATATTTTTGTATTGGCAAGGTTTTATGTTGCATCACTTCATCAAGTGGTGCCTCCTCCTTATTGTCACAAAACTAGACTTCCCTTTTCTGGATAGAAGGATCTTGATTGTATTCTTTTACACTTTTCCTTTTTCTCAACTCACCTTCTTCTTTGACCACTTGCTCATTCAGCCTTTGGATTTGATGTGCCCTTAGTTCCAAAAAGTCTCCCTTAGGCATAGACCCCAAGAGTTCTCCTCATTTCTATTCTAAGCCCATCTATGATATGGTGAAGCTAATCTCATTGAGAAAAGCCATGACATGGGCACCTATGCAACAAAGAGTAATATCTACCCATGGACACATTCAAGGATTCATGCATTCATTATCTCCACCCCTAGATTTGCTTCATTAGATTAGACACTTAGGAGTACAGTTGATACTTGTTATTGAAGAGTTCAAGCATTGTGCTCCATCATCCAATTAATTCTAGTTCTAAGGACTGGTACTAGCTTTCAACCTTGTTGATGAGTGTCTTGGGGAATAACTTTAATTTTTTCCATTTGTTCTTAGTTTTCTACAAAGCACAAGCATTGTGATAGGCTTGAAGATGATTTTGTGGATCAAAATTGTATCCCCCTTTGAACTTGAAGATATTGATCATGTTCAACATTTTGATTCTACTATCTTTCACATGCCTCGTTGGAATCATCATGGCCTCTACAATGTTTAGCATGTTTCTTGTTGTAAGAAAAGGCTCATCATAGTCATAGCCCCTATGATGGTCATGATGCCTATGATGGCCTCTACTATTCCTTCATTCATGGTGGTGGGCCTCCCTTGATTGTCCATGCCCTTAGTCTCTACTATTCCTTCATTCATGGTGGTGGGCCTCCCTTGATTTCCCATGCCCTTAGTCTCTACTATTTTGGAGGATCCTACAGTCATCTCTATCTCACCAGTCACCTCCATCATGGTCACATCCTCTACAGCTTTAGTAGGAGCTGGAAGAGGAAGAAGATAAGGACATCTAAGGTGAAGAGGGAGGATATCTTGCACCAACATGGTGCATGGTACTTCCTCTTCTTTGGTCAAGGTTGTGATCACCATGTTCATCTTTATCATGGTGCTTGTCATAGTTCTTGCCTTGACTCCCTCCTTTGGAGCCCCCATGATCATGGGACCCATTCATCCTTGAACCAGGATTATTTATAGCAGACTGTAAATTCCAGTTAGGACCCTCTTCATCAAAGAAGAGAGGAGAAGAGTTAGTGTTTTGAGAACCCCAAGAGAAGGGATCCTCACCTTTCTTTTGGCCTAGCATGAATACAGGGTTCATGAATCATATCCCCTTTGATGCCTCATAGCAAAACTCTTGTTGCTAATCTTTCTTTCATTGTGCCTTAGTGGGATGATAATCCCAATAGTCATGAACCTACACAATGTACTCTACATTAAGCCCTACGATGCCTAGTTTCATAAGAGTTTAGAGTAACATCACAGGAATTGATCAATCAAGCAGCAACATAATGTTACCCTCAATGTTCTTGCATTGTAGTTGTTCATCCTAATGCAAGATGAGGGTGAATTCTAGAAAATACTCGTCAGGATGAGTATAGATCACTATGCATTATTGGGCCACCATTGATTTTAATCCTTCATGCCTTTGCTAATTGGATTCACCTTTGTATGGTGGCAGAGAATCTTCCTTGTGAGAAGAAGCCATATTAGATCAAAATAAGAACAACATGTTTTTGTTATTATTATTATTCTTAATGATATTGACTTTGGTGTTTGTTACATCATTGTTATATAATTTCACTAACTCCTAGGTAGTGCACCTAGCTAACTAAAGTCCCTAGCAATGATGCCAATGATGAGTAGTGAGTAGTCTCTATGCCCAACCATATGAATCACTAGTGTTCATTAAGGCATCTAGTCAAATTTTATAGACCTTAGCTCTCTAAGTACACTGGGTCTAGGTAGTAAATCTAACATATGTTATTGTTGTCTTCTTAGTTTTACTCATGAATGGCAAAGGTATGATTAAGTGTAACTAAGGCATATGATTTTTATCATTTTTATGTTTTTTTTTGCTTAATTCTCCTAAGTGCTAAAAATGAAGTAGTTAAATGTGGAATTAATCTAATAGATAACCTATAATGAGCTAATCCTAACATAATATCAGTTCCCATCTGCCTTACACATCCTGAACACGTTACAACACTATTAGGTTACTAAGCATTAATCGTATGCTTGAGATGGTCATACTTATGTGTATTACTTATGTAAAGTTAATTATTTAATTGAATGCATTAAAGTAAATTATATGAATAATAAATTCATTAAGTGAACATTAAGCTAAGTCCAAGTGCTACAAGGTTTTTGAAGAAAGCTCCTCTTTATTGTCGATCACACCAAGGTGCTCAGGTACATTAGTGCTCAAATAAAGATCCATATACTTCTCACTCCTATGTGGGTACTTAAGAAAATATTCTAAATCTTGAAATAATAAACTACAAGAGCTCTAATATGCTACTAATGAATGAATGCCATAAATGTGGTGTATGCATGCACATTTATAGGCAAGACAGGGTGCTACATCGATGGGTACTCATTGACGTAGCAGACCCTACGTTGACGAGATCCCATTCACAAGATCCCATTAATGGGATCCTATTGACATGGCTAACACAAAACTCATCAATAATTCTTTAAAGTAATTCATTTGTAAGAATTTTTCCATGATATAATTTATGTGCAAAAGCTAACCACTAAAAAAGATTTCCAAATGTAATACTTGTAGTTATGTAGTCAATCTAGTCATGGTTATCCTATAATTTTTGTAATTGGACTTTGTCCATTTTGTCCAACTTGATGATGAGATTTTTTTAGTCATGGTGGTATGATAAAATCAAAATTTTTAATAAGATAGTTACATTGATGCATATGCATCAACACATCTCTTTTAGTGCATATGCATCAACGCAATGCTATATGTACTTGTGTACTTGTGTTGATGTAGTGCCCTTCCCGGCCTATAAATATACATATTTGGATGGCATAAATTAGATAGTTTTATTCAATTGTAACTAGACTCTTGTAGTTTAATTTCATGATTTGTAGTAGTTAGCAAATGCTCACATTATGTTTGCAAGTCAGTTGTCCAAAATCTTTATTTAGTTAGTTATGTCTACATGTAATCATATTGGATAATAAAGATCAAGATTGACTCCTTTGTATTACAACATTTTGACTTATATTAGGATTTTATTTCATGTACTTTACTTTTTTTTGTAATCAAGTAGTTAATTTTCTATCATTCTTTGGTTTGCAATTGCATTTATATGTAGTAAAGTAGAATCAGTACACCAAGACCATAACACTAACTATAGTTCACATGGTTGCCTAGCAACTAGTTAACTTGGCATTCCTAGTAGTGAACTAATCTAGTTACTTACATAAATCTATAAGTGTGACCATGGGTTGACATACTGTATATTCATAACACTTAGTCCTTACTTTTACTTGTACTTGTAATTAGCTTTAGTTTAGGAATATTTATATTTTTTGTAAATATAAACCATGCAACATCATTGATCATATATCTCGATCATGTTTAATCATACATGAAGAACCCACTACAAATGTAATTGGGAAGACATTAATTTATAATTGACCTTGCTATTCCTATACGTTTAACCTATCTCTTCCATGGATTACTATAAGGTCCATGTGTATGCTTGTCGACTCATATGGTTAAGTGTGGAACATGCTCCCTACTGATGAGCAGTGAAGGGTACCCCTATGGCCAACTATACAAATCATGAAGTGTTCATCCATGATCTAGTCAAATTTTGAGGACTCTGTCTTCTAGCACACTAGTCTTCTAGGAAGTGAACTTTGCCCTAATAGTCATTTATTGTCTTCTCAATTACACTTGTGATGTACAAAGGTATGGTTAAGTGTAATCGAGGCATATGATTTTTTTTATTTTATGTTTTATGCTTCTGGTGCTTAAAATAGAGAATTGAAGTATTTTAATAACTAATTAACTAATCTCTAACGAATCCTAACATAAGCATTCGATCCCACTTTTTGTACATGTCCTAAACCCATGTATCCACTGCTGGGATTACCAAGTGCTATGCTACTAGGTGAACCAAGCAATAACACTGTTGAGATTACCAAGTGAATATGTGTTTATGCTCAAAGCAGTCATACTTATGTGTTTAATCTATTTAGCTTAATTAATTAACTAGTCACTTGAATTCTAATTTAGCTTAATTAATTACATAATTAATGAAAATAATAAATGCATAAATAAATTATTAATCTAATCCAAGTGCTACAAGGTTTGATCAAAAGACACATCTTTATTACTATTCACACTGTGTGTTTAGGTACAACAATGCTCGAATAAAGATCTGTATACTTTTTGACTCCTGTTGTAGGCACTCAAAGAAATATTCTAACTCTCAAATGGAATAACTATAAGATCTTTGCTACAATTATCACTTAACCTTCATAGACATGGCTGATGAGCATGTATTTATAATTTTTATTCTAGAGCAATGTTGACAGGGCCCCATAGAAGCAGCAAAGACTATGTCAATGTGACCCTCTTGATAGGGCAATACCATGTAGATAGGGTTGCGTCGATGAGGCCCTGTCAACAAGGCCATGTCAATAGGGTCTTGTTGATGTGACACAATGATGATTCATCATACCCCTATGATTAAATGAAGACTCGTCCTTGAGTTCCTTTACAAAATTGGAAAGGTATGGGATTATTGACTAACTCTTGACATAACAAACTAACTTGACAAAACTGAGTGCACAAGTCTACAAATCAACACATTACAAAAATTGTGATGTTCATGACACAAAATTGAACACCATGAAATGACTACTTAAAATTGGACAACACATCCTTTGATGGTGTGAAGGTGGTTGAGAAGATCAGATAGTCCTAGGAAGTGAAGGTTCCTGAGGTTTTGAAGAACCTTCACTAGCTTCGAGCACATGTAGTGGTTGAGGCAACTATGATTGTCTTGCTACAATTGCAACCTTTGGTAAAAGGAGAAAGACATTTAGTAATGCCTTAATCTTCTCCTCCTTACTCTAGGGATTGTTCATAGTTCACATGGCATCGCCAATGTGGGCTGGAATGGGGATATCCCATGGACATGGCATTACTAGGAATAACTCTTTAGCTTTAACAAACTAGGTAATGAATTGTTTGCGTTTGACATCAAACACCTTAACTACGTTTTGCAGCTCCTGGTAGTCATTCATCCTTTTGGATAAGTTCTCAGTAGTAGATCTTTGATTAGTGTATTTTCCCTTGAGAACCTTGATTTCCATGTTTACCACCGCAAGATGTTTCTTGGTGTCCTTGTGCTACTTGAACTCAACCTTGTACAACAAGTACAAGCTGGCCACTAGCTTCTCTAGTTCTAACCATAGCTTTTTAACAATCAACATAGCCAGGTTTGCATATCAAAGATTGACAAGCTCCATGTATTTTATCATCTCCTAAATCTACAACTATTTCATGTGGATTTCCACCTTATTGTAGGCATCTATCCCATCAATGATAGGCTACCACAGTTCTCTTCCTTGTTGGAGTCACTGGAGGATTTTATTTACTTTTTCCTTCACTAACTAGATGTGATTTTTGTTAACTTCTTTTTGTAGACCGACTTGATCTCTGTAATGATCCTTGACTTTCTCAAATTTGAGAGCCTCTAATTTCTAGGTGACTACCTCTATTATAGTCCTCTGGCAAAGGGCATGGACCTCTTCCATGGTAACATTTCTATTTTTAGATAACAATCTTCTTAGCTTTATATTTTCTCTGGCTAGTTGCTCCTGCTATTAATTGATAAAGTGGGTCAACTGTTGTTTATGCTCATCAACATTTCATTGGTGATGATTCTCTATGATCAGTTGTACATTCTCCTAGTAGGTTAGATCTAAGGCCTTCTAAATTTTGTGTTGTGTAGCCTCTACCATGGATTGATAGAACATTACTATTTCCATCGCACCCTCAACCCCTTTTAGTTTGGTGTGAAGCTATTCAAGAGCTTCATCTTTTACCAATGTTAGGTTGAGAAATGTAGGATTGAAAATTTGGGCTCATAATTCAGCAACTTTAGCAACAAATCATTTGTTTATCTTCTTGGCTATTTCAAGTTACCCTTTCAAGATGATGTTTTTTCCCCTTGCCTCTAGTAGCTCCAACTAGGTTGTAGTGATATTATCTAGAGGATCAAAAACATCCAGAAGTAGTTGCCTAGTTTCCACCAGTTGATCTAGTAGTTCTTCATGCTATGTTACTCTTAATTTACCACTTATGATCCATGCAGACATCTGCACATCTTTGAGTGCAGTGACATCTAGTATAGACGTCGCAAGTGCATTATGTTTCAACAATCCTATCAACAACCACCTTTGCTGCTATCTCCTATCTTTAGTACTACATCACTAGCACTGTTGCCCCCTCACCTTTCTCAAAGCACATCAAGAAGGCCATGGTGTTTCTATACATTTCTAGGAGTGGCTACTATTTTGTAAGAGATATCATAACCTCTCTAGCACTAGGATTCAACCTTGCAAATAACTACATTCTTTGGGCCAAGAAAATGAATCCACATCCACCCATCAAGCTAACTATTTGGGCCACCTCATTTAGGTGACTCATTGTTGGCTAGTACATATATGGGTCCCCACCACTCATGCCTACTCATTTCTCTTGTTCACTCAAGAGTCATTCTCAGTATTTGTGCAACTATTGGGATGTTGTAGTGATGTCTAGCATAGTTGTTTGAGTAGCAAGTGGAGGTCGTAGTTGCCACTTCTCTTCTTGAATGATCATTGTAGGTGTCTTATATTTCATCATCTCCATCCAATTAGTGGTTGAAGCATGCCTAACAACATCATTTATATAATGGACTATTCCTTCCCTCTGATAGAGTTTTCTGATGAGGCATGGGAAGGGGAGTGCCTTCCTTCTATGTCTATTTTCTTTAAATTGCTTCTTCATCTCTAAATAGATTAGCTATGGAAGGTTTATAGGGAATCTCCCACTCAAAGTGATGCATGCACAAGTAGAAAAGGTAGTGATCTTGCTTGGCCTTACCATGGGATTTAGGTGAAATGCTAAAATCTTGTAGTGGATCTTTTTTGTTGGTGTGAGCGCACCAAACTCCTTGCAGTCAACACCATAGCACCATTGCATCCATTTCTTCTTAATGCTAGGATCCACCTACATTGGAATCTCAATGAGACTCACCTCTATTTTTGGAAACCCAAGCACTTTAGCAATAGCTTGCACCAAGTAGGACACTAACATGTCCTTAATTTTGACTATTGAACTATCTCGCTTGTTGTTCTAGAATAAGAATGTCTCTTCCATGTACCACTTCCTAGTGAAAGTGATGATTGGCCACATGGGAGAGGCCTTCAATTGGTCTTGTACTTATTTTGGTGCTTACTCTAGGAAAGGATCAAAGTTTAATTCTTTGAACACTATTTTTTAGACCTCCCTTGATTTGATTTGATTCAGGAAGGCTTCTATCAAGGTCACCTCAACATTTTTTATTGAGTTGGTGCCTCATCCTAGCGGGAATGTTCTATTGTTGCTACTGGTTCTAGAATATGACGACTAGATTCCACCTCGGCCTCTTCCCTAAGAGGACCCATGGCATGGATTGCAAGTGTTTCTTCTTGGGCTTGTTCTTGGCCCCTTCTCATTCTTGGTCATTTCTCCCTTTATTAAGATGGTCCTCCTTCCTATGTGTGCTTCCCTTTTGGTGCCATCTATGGTCACAACACATCCATGGATTAGTAGATACAATGTGTAACTTGGAATATTTTGAGTACCTTATCACATCAGTTAGTTATGCTTGGCTAGGTTTGGACCATGGTAGATTGATATTTATTATTATTTTATGAATTAATTTTTATTATAAGTATCACTAGAGCTCGTTGAAAGAGTTTAACTCTATGATTTGGTGTTTAAATGTTGATTTTTGAGTTGAACCTTTATGGGAGTTAGAAAAAATGTTGAAAAGTTTTCTATCAAAAATGACACATTTGTGACTCCCATGACTAAGAGCTTACCTTTGATAGCTACAAGGTCAAAGAATGGAATGATTTGGATAAATAGTTAGGAAGTTATGGGCTCTAAAAATTTGAAAAACTTCCTTGGTGTTTGTGAGAAAATGTGAAAATTTCAAAGGGGGGTTGCGCATATATATACTATTTTTGTGCTACGTCAACAAGGCCCCATATACGAAGCCTATAGATGAAATTTTCAAACTTGAATATCTTGAAAAAATACAAGGAATTTTTGAATGAATTTGGAGTCCATGGAGTTCCAAAAAAGCCAAGAATGTGATGAAATCATTGAAGAGGATCTTTGAAAGCTTAAAAATTGAAAATTTTAATGGAGAATGCATGTATATAAAAAAATATGTAAAGGAGCACATGGTTTGATGCAAAAGATGAATGTATGAAAGAGTCTGGTTGCAAGAATGCCTAAGGATAAGATACTTAACGAATCCAACCAAGAGATATGCAAGTGGATCCTCCCCATAGTAGACACATGCCTTATTTGCCCTTGCATAGCCTCAACCTAAGGGATTCGTGGGTGCCATAGGTAATTAATGGTTGATGAAAGTTAAGAACCAAAACCTGGAAGATTCTACCAAAGAATTCAAGCATGCCAAACAAATGCACCGAATCAAGAACATGGACACTAGTAGTGAGATGAGTTATGGGTAGCACAGATGGATGATAGAAAAGGTGGAATGGAATTCTGAATTGAGGTCATAAGAAGTCACTTGTGAATTTTTTGTTTAAATGACCTAAGAAGATCCATCCTTAGTCCAGACTGAAACCAACCACTTTCAGTGACTTTGCATCACCACAACAAGATTGATCCACCCTCTCAAGACACAAGAGTGCTCCCACAGAACAATCACCATTCTATAAAGAAAAGAAAAGAGAAGTAAGAAGTGAGAGAGGACCTTAGTTAAAGGAGACCTTTAGGCATGGGTAACATGTCTTTCTAGTCCCATAACTAGTGTTTATAGCCCATTTATTTTTCTAAGAGATGTGCTTTGAATTTCCATCATGTTTTTTATTTTCTTTTCTTTTCTTTTTGGATGGGAACCACATCATGCGAAGACTTTATTTAACTTCCTATTATTGGTTGACATGGAATAGTAAAAATTCTATGAAAACACTCATGCACCTAAGCAAGTAGAAGAGTACAAAAAGTATTGAGTCCCTTTGAAGTCACACCCTGTGCAAACCCTTAAATCCTTCCCAATTCTAGAAACTACTAAGGCCACAAATTTATTAAAAGTTTATTTAATGAAAGGGATCTCAAACTTCCAAAACAAGGAAAATCATAGAGTTTGTGGATGGGTGGATGTCGTGGACTCACTACTTGTTCCATGAAAAAGAAACCATGACTTAGCCATCAGTACAAATATTCAGAAATAGAAACCAGACATTAGCAAACAAAACATTAAGCACAAACCAACATTAGTAATAGCTACAGCACCATTGTGTCCTATTATCACAAAGCACATTTATTAACGAAGATTAGAAAATCACACTAAAATAAATTAAAATATATAAGAAAGTGTAAAATATTCAAGAAATATTTAAAGGTACTAATGATGGTGTAAAATAAAAAATGGTGTGAGATAGGAAGAAGTTTTAAAATCAAAAAGGTGTAAAATAAACAAATTACAAAAACAAAAATGTATAAAACAAAAAATAGAAAAAATTGAGGAGCCACGTATATGATTAGCATGAATGGCCATCTCCCCCTTGATTGAGTTGGAAGGAGGAGATCCAAAAAATTGAGCATGGTTGCCCATCTATTGAGGTATTTGTTGCACTGGCTTGCTTTGGCTTATGGAAAGACTTTATTTCTTGGACATTGACCAACTACTTTTTGTTTGGGCTTTTAGGTTTGTATATGATCATGGCCCCAAAAGGAAAGGTTTCATCAATTATATAAGGCCCTTCCCATAACATTTGAAATATGGTTTTCTGAGGTAGATGTGTGGGATTCCAATAGAGAACCTTATCTCCTAGTTGAAATTTTACTTTCCATATTCTAAGATCATGACATTTCTTATTGAATGCCCTGTACACTTCATTTAAAGATAGGGATACCAATCAATTTTCATCTAGCGTGTTGAGGTTGATCAGTCTTTCTTGTTGTGCTAAACTTCGGTGAAGATTCAAGTCATATGCTGTTGAGAGTGTACGAAGCTTGGATTGAATCGGGAGCATTGAAAGTTTTCTGTACACTAACTCATAGGAAGAGTAGCTAATAGGGGGTTTTCATGTTAAGCAATAGGCCTAAAGGACATTATTGAGTTTTGTGCTCCAATCTCTCTTAAATTTTCTAATAGTTCTTCTTAGAATCTTTGTAATCTCCTTGTTAGTCACCTCTGCTTAACCATTTGCTTGGGGGTGATAGGATGTTGTTAATTTATGTTTAACCCCTAAGTGTTGCATGAGTTTTCAAAAAGTGGCACTTGTAAAATGGGTTCCATTGTTAGAAATCAATGCACGTGGCACCCCAAACCCATTCACAACATTTTGATGTACAAATCAAGCAGTAGTGGATGATGTACAGTTGGTGAAAATTACTACTTCTACCCATTTGGTACAATAGTTACTGGCAACGATTATAAATGCCTTCCCATTGGACATGGATGTGATGGGACCCATGAAATCTATGCCCCATACATCAAAGGGTTCTAGTGGTTGAATCCATTGTGGAGGATCCTCCATTCATGCGATCATCCCACCATCTCATTGACAGGGTTCATAGGATTGAACAAGTTGGTGAATGTACTTAGAGATTGTGGGTCAATAGTGTTTTACCATCAGGATTTTTGTGGCCATGCATGTCCTAGCATAGTGGGCTTTGCAATGGCCTTTATGAGTATTCTAGAGAATGCACAATTGATCTACATCAAGTACACACCACCTAACCAACCCATCAGCACACACCTTGTAAAGATGTCTGTTGATTTCCATAAAGTGTTTAGCCCAATGAAGAAACTGTTGTTTCTTCCTATGGTTCAAATCCTATAGCATCTTTTGAGGGAGAAGATAAGTAAGGATATCATCATAACATTTTGGTTTTTCGAGCATTTATTCATTTATTGTAGCAACAAAGAGAAGTTTATCAAGAAATAGATCATATAATGGGCTTTCCTCCTCTTTGTTATCCCATCATAACTCAGACAAGTGATCAGCAACCACATTCTCAATCCCCTTTCGATCTACCATTATAAGATCGAACTCTTGTAAGATTACTAGCCACTGTATGACATAGGGGTGTACCATTGGCTTGTTCATGAGGAAGCGGATGGCACTATGATTAGTGTGCACAAATACTTTATATTCAAGCACATAGTGCCTAAACATTTTCAGAGCATACACCACTACCATTAGTTCTGTTTTCATGGTGGTGTAATTTAGTTGTGCACCCACAATGCTTTGAATTTTATAGTGGATGTAATATGAACATTTCTTATTGTCCAACTGCGTAAGCATAGCTCGCAAGGCATAGTTAGATGCATCTATCATAATATGGAATGGTCTAAACTAGTTAAGTGCTTGTAGAATTGAAGTCTCTACGAGCTTCTACTTAAGGCTTTGGAATGAACTTTCATATTCCTTTGTTAGCTTGAGCAATGACTTCGCAATCTTAGAGAAATTCCCCATGAATCACCAGTAGTAACCAATGTGTCCAAGAAATGATTGAACATCTCTAATAGTTTCTAGTTGATGGTTGATTCCTTGGATGACCCTTATCTTTTTGAGGTCTACCTCGATCCCTTCTTGTGAAATTTGGTGCCCTAATTCAATGCCCTCTTGACCCATGAGATGACTCTTCTACCAATTGAGCAGCAAATTTATCTCCACATATCTTTTTAGTACTTGCTCAAGCTGGTCTAACACTTACTTGAATGTATCACCATAAGTGGAGTAGTCATCCATGAAGACTTTCACTTTGCTACCTATTTATTGCTAAAAGATACTTAATACCAGGCATTGAAAAGTGGCAAGAACATTACACAGATCAAAAGGAATCTTACAAAATGAAAAGGTTCCCCAGGGACTTGTGAATGTTGTTTTGGCCTGATCTTCTAGTGTAATTTGGATTTGGTTATAACCACTTTAACCATTCAGAAAACTCTAATAGTAATGTCCAAATATGGTGTCCAATGCCTAATCAACGAATGATAATGAAAAATGATCTTTGAACGTTGCCATGTTTAACAATCTAAAGTTGATGCAAATGTGCCATTTTCCACCTCTCTTTGACAATATGATGAGTAGACTAACCCACTCATTATTCACAATGAGGTAGATGAACCCTACCTTAAGGATTTGCTCAATCTCCTCATTCAAATTTATTTCAATTTTGGGTTCAACTACTTTTGTGGTTGCCTCCTTAACTTCATGGATTAGTTAGTGTAAATGCAATGTTGGCATATTCATGGATCAATTCTAGAAAGTTTAGGATATGACTAGGCAAAGGTTCTCAGCCATTTGTTGTCCACTTTCAATAGTTTTGCTTTCTGTTCAGGAGCAAGTTTAGCATTAAGTATGACCAACTTGCCATTTTTTAAGAATGCATATTCTAGGTTGGCAAGTAAATTTTTTAGCTATAGGGGCTCTTATCTAAAATTCTTAAGGATCTCCAACTCTCCCTAATTGGTATCAGTGTTTTCATCATTAATGAGTTGGTGATGAACTTTCTCTAGTTCATCCATGCATGTGACATAGGTGCATGTTAGGCTCTCAGTAGGTCCCATACACATTGTGCTACTGTCAGAATTATTGGTCAACCACTAGGTGCCCTCTTATTTTGTGGCTACTATGTACATACACCTTTGAATATTTGCTTCATGTGCACATAGATTGCATGCAGAGATAGATGCCCATTTTATGAACTAGAGCTGTTGCATGCAGTTTCACCCTATATTGTTATATCTGATGCATGGAACTTATCTCTTTTTGATCTTTTTGAATGCATTTTTCTTTGATATCTCTAGGGAAAGATCTTTGATGCCCATTCTTGCATCAACAATGCTTAACCATGCCCTTCCCATAATGATTGGGAAATCCCCCTTGTAGTTTTCAACCTTGACTACTAGGAAACTGACAAGATAAGGCCACCCATAAGCAATGGTCACAATGTCTTTGACCAGTCCCAATGGAACAATGATGGACTGATTTGCTAATTCTAATTTGACATTGCTCTTCTTGAGAGGCAGCAAGTTCTAGCCAATGTACATTTCATGAAATATCAAGTTCACACCAGAATTAGAATCAAGAAGAGCTTTACATGGTTCATTCCCAACAATCTATAGATAGATAAGAGGGCTTCTAGGATTAGCTAATTTCCTAGGAAGGTTGCCAGCTCATATCCAATCAAATATAGCATGGGTGAGCATAACAATATGGATTTTGAACAATATTTGGTTTGAAGGGGATTTGATGGAATGATTTTTAGAGGATGAAGCAAGAGCAAGATGATTAGTTGCCTAAGTCTATGAGGGCTTAGTAGGGCTATTAGGTTGAAAAAATGATTTTTTTTTAGCACAAAGTTTTGAACCCCTCAGTTGATGAACCAGTTGTAGATTGATGGCCCTGGTAGCATTACATTGCTACAGTTGAGCTAGAAGTTCACCCTGCATGGATGGAGCAAGTGGTCCTTGCATTGAGGATGGAGGAATAGGTGTAGAAACAAGAGGAGGATAAGGATAAAATATGGCATCCCTCCTAGAATGTGGAGAGTGAGCTATGTAGTATTCACGAGGATGGTAGTGATGTTGAAAAGGAGAAATGTGATTGGAAGAGTCACATGGAGATATGGGTTGCTAAACATAATACCCATATAGATCTAGTTAACTATAAGAGTATTGTTGCCTTGTTAGTGGCATCCCCTATGACTATGGTTGGTGCCACTATTGATACTATTCATATGGTTGTAGTGGAGTTCCACTTGGATAATACTATTGTTGCTGATGAAACTACCTTGGATTGCCTTGAGGATGAGGCAACCTTCTAGGTGCTTGCCTTCTTGCTAGTCATGGATTTAGAGCATACATCCCATATTCCTATAAGTGTGACATAATAGGGAAACATCCCTTAGGATTTTTGTATTGGTGGATGTCACATCCACTATCATCATTTGACTCAGTTTTCATAGCTTCATATATTGTAGCAATTTTTTCCTTATCCCTTTGGTAGGCACATTTAGCTTCTTTTCACCTCTTATAGTTATGATCACTACTTTGCTCTCTTGATTCTTTAGCAATTTTTAGAGAATTTTAGAATTTTTCATCCAATGAATCCCACATTTTGTCCACCTTAGCTAAAACTTCAAACATAGACTTTTGGATCATTAGGGTCTTTTTGTTTACCACCTTATTAAGTGGTGGTTCCTCCTCATTGTCACAAAATTAGAGTTCCCTTTTCTTGATGGAAGGATCCTTGTTGTATTCCTCTGTACTTTCACATTTTCTCAGCTCTCCTTCCTCCTTTGCTACCTGCTCAATTAGCCTTTGAATTTGATGGGCTCAAAGTTTTGACAGTCTCTCTTGNATTAGCCTTTGAATTTGATGGGCTCAAAGTTTTGACAGTCTCTCTTTGGCATAGACCCCAAGAGTTCTCATCGTTTTTTATCTAAGTCCATCTATGATATGGTGAAGTTGTTCCCATTAAGAATAACAATGGCTAGGGCATCTATGTATAAGAGAATAGTATCTGCCCATGACAGCATCTAAGGGTTCATATTTTCCTTGCTTCCAACCTTGGATATGCCTTCTCAGGTTAGATACTTTGGAGTATGTCTAATACTTATCATTAAATAGATCAAGCATTGTACTCCACCTGCTTCCTTGATGAGTGTCCTAGAAAATAGCTTTAGTTTCTATCAATCATTTTTAATATTTTTTAAGAAATAGGCATCATGAAAAACTTGAAGATGTGTTTGTGGATCAAAATTATATCCCCACTCAAATTTGGGAATATTGTTCCTATCAAGTCAATTGATCCAACTATCTTTCACATGCCTAGTTGGAATTTTTACAACCTTTGCAATATTTAGCATGCTTTGAGTTTCCAACAAAGGCTCATCATTATCATTATTTTGTTGTCACTGATGATTTCCTCTATTACCCCTTCGATTATTGTGGGTCAATCATCATTATTGTCCTACTATTCACCTCCATCATGGTTGTTCCTTTTATGATGTTTTTTAAAACCAGAAGAGGAAGAAGAAAATGTAGATGAAGAGGATGAAGAGGGAGGAGGACTACTACCACCATGTTATCTGCCAACTTCCCTTTAGTTGTCATGGCAATGTTCATTAGTTTTCTTATCATCATGACACTTGTCCAAGCCCCTACCTTGACTACCATATTCACCTAAACTTGCATTGTTGATAGTGGACTGCAAATTCAAGGCCACACCCCCATCACTAGTAACCAAGGATGGAGAATTTTCATGTTGAGAGCCCCCAAAGGGAGGGTCCTCATTATTGTCTTGGTTAATCAAGAATAAGGGATTGGTGAACCGTTTCCCCTTCACAAACTCATGGTGTTTCTCTTAGTGTAAATCTCTCCTATGTTGTATTTCAATGACATAGTAGTTCTGGTAGTTGTAATCATGCACAACATACTCCTCTTGAAGATCTTGGATGCCTAACTTCTTAAGAGTTTGAAGCAGCATCATAGCATAGATCAATTGGAAGGCATTACAATGTTGCATTCCATGTTACACCATTGCAGTTGCTCATCTTGATGCAACATGAAGGTGAAATCAGGCACATACTCATCTAAATGAGTATATACCACCTTGCATTATTGAGAGACTGGCGATTTTGCATCATCATGCCTATGAGAAGAAGAAATTTTGAAATATAAATAAAATATCAATGTGCTTATGTAATTATATTATTTGAGAATGATGTTGACCTTAGGGTTTGTCCAACGATGTTAATGATGTTCACTAAACTTAGATAGTGCACATTTCAAACAAAAAGAGTCCCGAGCAATGGAGCCAATGATGAGCGGTAAAGGGTACCCCTATGCCCAACCATACGAATCACATAGCATTCAAGCGTGATTCAGTCAAATTTTGAGGACTCTATGTTTTCTGACACACTAGTCTTCTAGGAAGGGAAATATGCCCTAATAGTCATTCCTTGTCTTCTCAATTACACTTTTGATGTACAAAGGTATGATTAAGTGTAATTGAGGCATATGATTTTTGTTATTTTATGTTTTATGCTATTGATGCTTAAAATAGAGAACTGAAGTGTTTTAATAACTAATTTAATTTAACTAATTAACTAATCTCTAACTAATCCTAACATAAGCATTTGATCTCACTTTCCATACACATCATAAACCCACATATCCACTACTAGGGTTACTAAGCGCTACACTATTGGGAAAACCAAGTAATAATGCTATTGGAATTACCAAGCGAAGACATGTTTACACTATAAGTGATCGTACTTGTGTTTAATCTATTTAAATTAATTAATTAATTAGTCACTTGAAGTCTAATTTAGCTTAATTAATTGCATAATCAATGAAAACAATAAATGCATAAATAAATTATTAATCTAATCCAAGTGCTACAAAGTTTGATCAAAAGGCTTGCCTTTATTACCATTCACACTAGTGTGTTTAGGTACAATAGTGCTCGAATAAAGATTCGTACACTTTTGGACTTCTACTGCAGGCACTCAAAGAAATATTCTAACTCTCAAATGGAAAAACTACAAGAGCTTTTCTACAATTATCACTAGACCTCCATAAACATAGCTAGTGAGTGCGTATTTATAGTTTTTATTCTAGAGCTACGTTGATTGGGCCCCATAGATGCAGCAAACGCTACATTGATGTGGCCTCGTTGACGAGGCAACACCATGTAGATGGAGCCCCATCAACAAGGCCACATCAATAGGGGCCTATTGATGCAACACAATTATGAGTCATCAATTACTCATCAAATATGTAACCCTCCATGGTATAATATAAAATCATTGCTCATTGTAATGGAATGACTCATGTCAAGTTCTGAAATATTTTTCATAATCTTAGTTTCAATGATCTTCTCAACATGTTTATTACTGATGCCCTCCAAATTTGACCATTTTAATGGATGATAGAAAAAATATATGATTAGAGACTTATCAATATTAGACTGAAATAATGCAATGGTAGCTTCATAACATGTCACTTTTATTTTTAAATCAATGATGTTGTAGAATTAGCTTTACCATCCATGATGGGAGGTTTTCATCGTAAGGAGTTGACTACTCCTCCGCTTGTATCTTCCCTTATTATTTTACTTTTGAAGTTCCAATGGTAGTGCACTTCACTCTCTCAATCTTTCTCAAATAACATCATCGTCTTTATTTTTCACTATGGTGGTGATTTCACCTATATTACAATTCTTAAAAAATTTTTAAAATGTAGGTAGTAAATACCTATATAAGAAGTGAGGAATGGTGGATTAGTAATAATCCAACATGTTGTTACAAAGTTTCTCCTTCAATGCCAAGATCCAATCTATGGTGAAACCCTTTACTAACACATACAACAAATTGAGCATTAGCCAACTTATTACATTATTCTTATCCTTCACGGAGATCTTACAACATATGATCTTCATGGGGTTTGAGTATGAATACTTTAGATACTTTAAGTACATACTCTTTATAAGAGATGTAGCAAACTTCTTCCATGAATCTTTTTTTATGAACCATTATATAAAAATGTTGTTGAATTATGAAGCTTCTTTCCTTGTCAACTTAGATTTTATAACTTGAAAATAAAAATGCAAAATATTATTTTTACAATCGCGAAAAATGGTATATCTTATTGGATTGGAAAATGAACTAATTGTCCTGGTATATGCAAATTACACTTTGTACTAATGCTTTATCTTCAAACACCATGAAATAGATATATGGCTTAAGTGTTGTGAATAACATAAATGACTTATGAGCTAACTTTTCAAGCTTTGTAGTATACTTGCCATCTTTCACTAGTTCATTCATAAGGAAGAGATCATATTGGTGAAATTGGATGCTATCTTTTAGATCAAAAAATTTAAAGTATTCTTGCTTATTAAATTGTAAGTTGAAGCTTCATGATTTGTTGAAACTATCTCATAATATGCAGCAACACTTGAATGCAGTTTTCTCTACTTGATAGTTTTCTTCTTCACTATAGAAGAAGATGATCCATCCTATAAGGTCATAATGGAGTGGGTGATGCTTGAAGAAAGAACAATTTGTTATTATTCCTACAAAATTATTTTTTCTCAACCTTGTAAGAATACTTCTACAAATTAAGTGTAAACTACCCAACTTGCAGCTACAAATGATCTTCAATTCGATATAACCTTCGCTAAGTCAACGATAATGACACAACAGGGCATAAATCTCCAATCAAATATGGACTTAACTTTCCACACATGAACTAGAAATGACAAGGAAATTATAGAAACAATGAGTTTAAATATTAAAATTGACTAAAAGTTTGCTACTAAAAATAAAATAAGCAGTAAAACTAAGTATGGAAGATGAACTATGATAAATGAAACAAAAATGTGAATAAAAGAGTGTAAAATATTAAAATATTGAGAGGTAGGATATGAGAGAAAGGGTTTTGATTCCCTTTTCAAATAACAACAATGCTTTATGACTGAAAAAGAAATGTTTGCCTCCTATGGAGGGCCAAACTACAAGTGTTGATAAAAAAACGTAAGTAAAATAAAATTGATAATAGGAACTTAATTTGTGAATAAAATGTAGGTTTGTAGGATGAAATTGAACCTTTGGAGTATCGGTGTATGAATGGAAAAGCTATAGATGCTATCCATAATCGAACTAGGGTGAAAGTGGGGTTGTTTTGGCTAAGTGTATAATTAATATTGAAGTTGAAAAGATTCTAACTCTAGAGATTAACACTAATGTTGAAAATATTCTAAGTATAGAAGCTCATGTGAGAATTACCTAATTAACATTGATGTTTTGTCAATATCAATGATTGAGCTATCAGAGACTTAGGCATTAAACTAAACTTATGATCGCTATGGAACATGCAAGAGACATTGGGATGCCTGACGCTCGTGCTCTTGATTTCTTGAAATCTTGAAAAGTAATCTTGAAAAGTGCTCTAGATCTTAAGAAACTAACCCTAAAATATGGGTTTTGGTCCCATATTTATAGGCCTAAGGCTGCCTAATCTGACCCAAGAGTCAAGTGGAGTTAACTTGGAGTTCATTTTTAGCAATTTTGACTTGCAAGACTAGGTCACGTGGGTGGTGATGCTAACATTAGTGTTAGTATCACTAGGAGCTAGAAAAAGTTTTCTAGTTTTTGTCAAATTCCAAATTCAATTCTTCAGAACCTCTTCTAACACTTAAATTGATGTCAAATGGTGCTATGATGATGTCAAGAAGCTTGTGAGGCTAGGAGATGATGTCGAATGGAGAGTGTGATGGTCAATGGCCATAAGGTATGGGTTCCATAGGTGTTGAGGATGGCACTAGTGTTAGCATTAACTAACTTAGAAAACTTTGCAAAATTTTTTAAAGTTTTCCTCCCAAGACTCTAGGGTGCTCAAGCTGATGCCAAAATGAGTCGTAATGATGCTTATTAGATGTTGAAGAGCTTGTAGACTTGGGAAATGCTACAGAATGTTGAACCTAGGGACCTTGACATGGTGTTGATGTAGGTAGGATGACATTGACACTGGCGTTAGTGTCACCTTCTATACTTAGCAAAACTTTGATCGTGTTCCTCAAAATTACCTCTAAATAAGACAAAAATGATCTTTGGTGCCTTGGAATCGATGTTGATTGGATGCTAAAGAGCCTAAGAAGCCAAGATGAAAGCCAGAATGTAGGTGGGAGGTGCTATGGAGAAGGTGAAGATGATGTTGCAGGTGTTGATGCTGACATTAGTGTCAACTCAACATTTTGAAAAATTTTGATCTTGGGGTCCTAGGGTCAACCTACTACAATGTTAAAATTTCATGCTTACCTTGTCAAAAGTATTGTGGACAAGACATTTGGGGTTCTACATAGTAGAAACCGAGGCTAAAAGGCAATTTTTTCATAAGTGATGCAAACAAAGTGGTTTAGGAGTGACATTAATGATGACATAGCATTAGTATCACCTTCGACATTTAGAAAAATTATCATTACTGAATTTTTTTAGGGTCGCCAAACGTGATGCTCATATGTTGGGTCATGAGCCAAAATGGTCCTTGGAGAGCTCTAGGAGTTGAAAATATACCTTTTTGACATTATTTTAAAGGAGTTTTGGGTACCTAAACTTAATTGGAACAATGTTAAAACCACACTTACTTTGATTCTTAGGAAACTGAAAAAGGGGGTACAACAACATCTTTTTAAATAAAGAGGATCCTTCTTCTTCAACCATACTTTCTTTTCCTAGACTACAATGGATTTGGTTTTATGGTATGCTACCCATTCTAATAAAAAATTGGTGTGAAAAGTAGCACACCATGATTTAATTGTAGTAATTGAATTTTGATCAAACACATAGTTATAAATTGTAAATGATCCTTAAAAGAAAGAAGTAAGATTAAATACAAATACTACCAAATTTTATTTTATTTTAACTCTTAGTAGCATTTCAAGTAAAGAAAAATGTGTCAATTAGTATAAAACTCGAAATAATAGTCACAATGGGGCAAACAAACATAGCAAAAGTTTTAGATGTATACCTAGGCTTAAATGCAATACAAGGATTGATTGCACAAAGTAAATCTGTAATTAAAAAGCTTTAAATTTGTATTCAAACAAAGTTCTCTATGTTTCTCTTGGTGCAACAAAGTGAAAAAAATTAAAATTGTGATACCCCTTTTCATACTTTTTCATGCATTAAGTGCAGTTGTCAGCCTTAACACCATCTTCATTGTCACTATTTATATTGTTTACCATATCATGATATAGATGGGAAATGTTGAATTTCTCATAGCTTTGCTACCATATTTGAATATGACAACTTAAATGTTTCAAGGTCCAAGAAAACCTAGATCAATTTATGCTAAACACTAAATTAAATATTAAAGAAACAATTAATATACTTGATGAGTGGTGAGGTACCCCTACACCCAACCATATGAATCATAGGCATTCACATACGATCCGATCGAATTTTGCAAACTTTAATCACCAAGTGCGCTAGAGCTAAACAATGAGTTCATGTTGTCCATTTGTTGTCTTCCCAGTCTCACTTGTGAAATGCAAGTGTATGGTTTAGTGTAACTGAGGCATAAGATTTTTATCATTTTATGTTTTATTAATTTGATTGCCTAAAAAAATAATGAAAGTGAGAGTAATTAAATGCTAAGTGAACTATTATCTAATCTAACCTAACACAAGTAACTATCCCCACTTCCTGGATACATCCTGAACTTCATGTAAACACTGCTAGGTTGTCAAACGCTAACCATTTCTAAGCTACCAAGCATCACACATATGTTTGAAGGGGTCATGCTTACATATTTTAATTAGTTGCTTAATTAATAATTGTTGAATGAATAACATTAAATGTGAATTTCATGAATCACAATGTATAAATGCATAAAGAAAGAAAGTCTCAAGTGTTGCAAGGATGAATCAAAGAGTTTATCTTTATTGCTAACACAATGGTGTGTTCAGGTATATCAATGCTTGAATAAAGATCCGATTACATTTAGACCTCCTGTTGCAGGCACTTGGAAAATATTCTAACTCTTAAATGAACAAACTACAAGAATTTCGCTACTTGACTCCAAAACTACTACTGAATCATGTGTCCAAGGGTTGTATTTATAGGCCTAGGAGTACCCCGTAATATCACATGCTAGTATCACATCTTAGGCTACGATATTGCATACCCAATATCGTAGCCACCTCGATATTGGAGCTTATGTAAAACATGATTCATCATACCCCCATAACTAAGTGAAAACTGATCCTTGAGTATAGAAGAAGAGGAAAAAGTCCCTTACAAAATATATTAGGAGGTATGGAATGTTTGACTGACATGCAGAGTGACACAAAGGAAACAGACAAATACAGAAGTGCCTGAGCATACATCATTACAATTGTGTACAAGGTTGGGTGTTCATGACAACAGGAAAGAACACCCTAAGATCCAATAGACATCCAACCCCTCTTGGCAATAGAAGAATGAGGGAGAGGTAGAAGAGATCCAGTGGTCATGAACAATCTCCCATGAGTGATATTGTTGCATCATCCTTGGTGAAGATAGTCCTGCTTCCAGTCCATGCTCCTCACTACAATCACAACAAAATCAAGGATTAATATATAAAGTGTAACACATAGTAATTGAATATCTTGTCTCAACAGTGATTTTTTTCTAGCTAAGTTGTGATTGTGGTATATTGGTTGCTTGATAATGTTAGTGGGAAGACTGGCAAATGGGTTAAGTAAGAGAAGTGGTCCATAAAATTTAGGAAAAAGCTTAACACAAGGAATACTAAAAAGAGAGTATGGAAATTCACAAGAATAAAAAGGACATATTTACTAAACATAGTTGTGAAGGTATGCACAATTGGGTGTTAATGATGAGGTAAATAAAACGAATTCGATTGTAAAAATGTCTAAAGTTAAAGAACTTAACTTAACCAAACCAAAATATATGCAAGTGGGTCCTCTCCAAAGTAGGCACAGGCCTTTTATGCCCTTGCATAACTTCAAACCAAGGAGTTTGTGGGCACTGTGGATGATTAATGGTTACGAAAGGTTAAGTACAAAAATCCAAAAGTAACTGATTGAGAATCTTAACACATCAAACCAGAAAATCAAACCAAAACATGAAACTGGCAGTGAGGTGAGGCATGAAAAGCATATATGGATGAGATAGAGAATGGAATGGAGTTTCTAATTATGGTCACATGAAGTCCCTTGTGGAGTTTGTGATTAAATGACTTAGTAGGATCCATCCTTAGTACAGACCAAAACCAACCACTTTCAGTGACTTCACATCAACATTCTAAGACTAATCCATCCCATGAGACACAAGAATTCTCCCACAAAACAACCACCATTGCAAAGTGAAGAAAAATTAGAAAGTGAGAAAGGTTCTTAGTTAGAGGAGACAAGAAAAGTCCCATAACCAATGCTTGTAGCCCTTTTATTTGGTCTAAGGGGTGTGCTTTGAATTCCCATATTTTTTTTGAATGGGGAACCACACCATGCAAAGACCCATGTGTTTTTGCATTTATTTTGTCCAAGGGGTGTGCTTTGAATCCTCATCTTTTTCTTGATGAGGACACACCATGCAAATACTTATTTAACTTCTTATTGTGGAATGACACGAAATGGTGAGAAGCTCACGAGAACACCCCCCACACATAGGAAAATGGAAAAGCATGAAGAATACCACATCCCTTTGGAGCCACACCCTATTCGAACCTTTAATTCAAGCATGAAGAATATCACATTCCTTTGGAGCCACACCCTATCCGAACCACACCATGCAAAGACCCATGCATTTTCACATTTATTTTGTTCAAGGGGTGTGCTTTGAATCCTCATCTTTTTTTTATGAGGATCATAGCATGCAATAACGTATTTGACTTCCTATTGTGGAATGATGTGGGATAGTGAGAAGCTCACAAGAACACCCCCACACACAAGAAAATGGAAAAGCACAAAGAATACCTCATCCCTTTGGAGCCAAACCCTATCTGAACCTTTGATTCCTTACCAATTTCGAAAACTATACAAGTCACAAATTTATTAAGGTTGTATTAATGAAAAAGGGCCTACATGTTTTCAAAATAAGGAAAACCATAGAGTGTGTGGATGGGTGGATGATGTGGACTTACTACCTGTTACATGAAAAGAAACCATGTCCTAGTTGTCAGTAACAACATTCAAAGTCAGAAACCAAACATCAACAATCAAATCACAATTGATACATACCATCATCGAGTAGCACATTACCATGGTACCTGGCATCTTATTAGCAAAAAGAGTATAGGATTACACCAAACATAAGAAAATATAAAAGAAAGTAAAAGAGTATTCAGGAAATATTAAATATACTAACGATGGTATAAAACAAAAACTTAGAAAAGATCAATAACGTGAAAAACAAAAAGATGTAAAACAAAGAATATGAAAACAAAAAGTTGTAAAACCAAAAATGTGTAAAATAAAAAAGTTAAAAGACTAAGGAGCCACTTAAAGTGTTAGTATGGATGGCCATCTACCCCACAACTAAGTCGGAAGGAGGAGATCCAAAATATTGAGTGTGGTTGTCCATTTGGCGAGGTGTTTGTTGAGTTGGTTGGCTTGGGTTCATGGAAAGGTTTCAGTTGTTGGATGTTGATTAATTACTTCTTGTCTGGGCTATTAGGTTTATATATAATCATGGCCCTAGATGAAAAAGTTTCTTCAATAATGTAAGGTCCTTCCCATAATGTTTAAAACTTGGTTCATTGAGGTACATGTGCAAGATTCTAATAGAGAATCTTGTCTCCTAGTTGAAACTTGACTTTTCTTATTTTGAGGTCATGGCGTTTCTTGTTGAATGCCTTATGCATTTCGTTGGATGATAGGGCCATTAATAGATTTTCATCTAGTAGGTTAAGGTTCATTAATCTTTCCTTTTGTGCTAGACTTAGATCCATGTCAAGGTCACAAGCTATAGAGAGTGTACGAAGCTCAGATTGAATGGGCAGTGTTGGTAGTTTTTTGTACACAAGCTCATAGGGAGAATAACCTATGGGAAGCTTCCATGTGTAGTGATAGGCCCAAAGGGACTTATTTAATTTGGTACTCTAGTCCCTTCAATACTTGCTAATAGTGCACATTAGAATTTTTTTAATCTCTCAATTAGTGACTTCAACTTGACCATTGGCTTGAGGGTGATAAGGTGTTGTGAGTTTGTGCTCAACCCCCAAGCACTAGATAAGTTTTCAAAAAGATGCACTTGTGAAATGATTTCCATTATCAGAAATTAATGCATGAGGCACACCAACCCTATTTATGATGTTCTATTATAAAAACCAAGTAGTAGTAGTGGATGTATAGTTGGTGACAGCTATTGCTTATGCCCGCGTAGTGTAATAGTCAACTGCAACTATTATATATGCCTTCCCATTTGACATAGGCACGATGGAACCCATAAAGTTAATGCCCCAAATATCAAATGGCTTGAGGGGTTGAATCCATTGCTATAGCCCATCAATTCAAGTTGTTATTCCACCATCTCTTTGACAACGATCACAAGTGTAGATGAACTAGTGTGCATCCCTGAAGATTGTTGGCCAATAATATCCTACCATGAAGATTTTTACAATCGTGTGTCTCCCAACATAATGGCCCCCACAAGGGCCTTCATGAGCATCTTGAAGAATGCATAGTTGATCCATGTTAAGGACACACTAATGTACCAGGCCATTGGGACATACTTTGTAAAGGTTCCTGTTGGTTTCCATGAAATGCTTAACTTGGTGAAGAACTTGTTGTTTTTTCTAAGTGTCCAACCCTTGCGGTAGTTCTTGCTTGAGCATATAAGTAAGAATGGTGTCATACCATCTTGGTTCATTGGGCATTTATGCATTAATAGCCCCTACAAATAGATATTCATCAAGAAATTGATTAGATATGGAGCTCTCTTTCTCTTTGTCATCCCATCTTAGCCATGATAAGTGGTTAGTGACCACATTTTCCACATCCTTTCAATCTACCATTGTGAGATCAAACTCTTGCAAAATCACAAGCCACTGTATGAAACAGGGTCTTACCATTAGTTTATTCATTAAAAACTGGATGGCACTATGATTTGTGTGTACGAACACTTTATAACCAAGCACATAGTGCTTGAACTTTTCTAAGGCAAACACCACTGCCATCAGCTCTTTTTCCATGGTGATGTAGTTCAGTTGTCACCTGCGATACTTTTACTTGCATAGTGAATGTAATATGGATGTTTTTGATCATCTAGTTGCGTAAGCATTGCCCCTAAAGCATAATTTGATGCATCAATCATCACATGAAATGACCTGGACCAATCAAGTGCTTGTAGAATTAGGATCTCAACAAGCTTCTGCTTCAATTGCTGAAATGCTATTTCAAATGTAGGGGTCTAAACAAATGGTGCATCTTTCTTTATTAATTCAACCAACGACTTGGCAATTTTGGCCAGTAGTCGCCAATATGACCAAGGAATGATTACACTTCTTTAATCGTCTCTAATTGATGGGTTATTCCTTGGATTATCTTTTCAGGGTCCACCTTGATTCCTGCTTTTGAGATACAGTGCCCCAAAACTATGCCTTCTTGGACCATAAGATGGCTCTTTTACCAATTGAGCTAGAGGTTTTTTTCGACACATCTCCTCAACACTTGCTCAAGATGGTCTAGGGCTTTCTTGAACGTAGCTCCATAGATAGAAAAGATTTCCATAAAGACTTCTACCCCGCTACCAATTTTTTGTTGGAAAATGCTAAGGACTAATCGTTGAAATGTAGCTGGGTCATTACATAGAACGAATGGCATTTGATGTTAAGCAAAAGTCCTCCAAGGGCTTGTGAAAGTCATCTTTGCTTGATCCTCTAGTATGATCTAGATTTGGTTATAGCCACTATAACCATCCAAAAAGCTATAGTAGCTATGCCTAGAAATGGTGTCTAGCACTTGGTCAATAAAAGGCAACAGAAAATGATCTTTGAAAGTTGCCATATTGAGCAATTGAAAGTCGATGCACACCTGTCATTTGCCTTCTTTATTGGACATGATCACAAGTGGACTAATCCACTCACTATCTACAATAGGGTAGATGAATCCTACCTTGAGGAGTTGCTCGATCTCCTCTTTGACAATCTACTTTAATTTGGATTCAAACACTGCTACAATTGTCATTTTGACTTAATGGTATGTTCAATGTATATTCGGTGCTGGCATATTCTTGGATCTATTCCTATGAGCTTAGAATATGACCAGGCAAAGATTACTAACCATTTTTCCACAACATTCATCAACATCTTCTTTTGTCCTGTAGCAAGCTTGGCATTAATAATGACTGGCTTTCCATTTTTTAAGAACATGTACTCCATTTTGGTCGGTAGTGTCTTTAATTCAAGGGGTTCTTGTTTGAAATTATCAGGAATCTCCAACTCTCCCCAATTGATATCATCATTTACTCCCTTAGAGAGCTAGTGATGAACTTGCTTGAGTTCATCTATACTTGCAACATAATCACACATTAGGCTCTCAATAGGTTCCATGCACAATGTACTGCTGCTAGAATTAACTGTCAGCCATTGGGTCCCTTCTTGTTTTGTGGCTGTCGCGTACAGACATCTTTGGATTTCAACTTCTGATGCATACTACTTGCATGCAGAGATAGATGTTCGCTTCACTGACCATAGCCTCTGCACACAATGGCACCTTGAATCATTGTAGGCAATATATGGAACTCTCTTCTTCTTGATCTTCCCAAATTCATTTTCTTTGGATATCTCTAAGGAAAGATCTCTAATGCCCATTTTGACATCAATAGTGCTTAACCACGTCCTTTCCATAATAATTGGGAAGTCTGCCTTACAGTTCTCCACCTTGATTACTAGAAAGCTAGTAGGATATGACTACCCAAAAATGGTGGTCATGATGTATTCTACTAGTCCTAATGGAACAGTGATGGATTGGTCTACTAGCTCCAGCCTGATGTTACTCTTCTTCAAGGGAGGAAGGTTCCACATAGTATACATCTCATGCGAGATCAAATTAACACTAGAACTAGAGTCAAGGAGAGCTTTACAAGGCTCATTCCTAGCAATTTGCAAATATACTAAGGGACTCCCGAGATCAGCTAACTTCCTGGGTAGGTTACTAGCTCAAATCCAATCAAATACAGCATGGTCAACATCACGGTATGGATTCAAGAGGGATTTTGGTTTGCAAGGGACTCGGATAAAGGTGAGGTAGAGGAAGGTGGAGGAGCAGGGCTACTAACCACTAGTGTGTCTGAAGGCTTTGGTGGATTGTGAGGTCAAAAAAAGGATCTTTTCTTTGATCATGGTTCTGACCCACTTGGTTGGTTAACTGGTTGTAGATTAATTGCCCTCATAGCATTTCTTTACTGTGGTTGGGTAGGCAATTCACTCTGCATGGATGGAGCAAGTGGTAGCTGTGTAGGAGGTGAAGGAGTAGGTGAAGGAATAGGATGAGCATGAGGATAGTAGGTGGCATCCCCCTTGCATATGGTAGTTGGTAAACTTTAGGAGGGTAGTGGTGAGGTTGGTAAACAACAACATGACTAGAAGAGCCCCATGGAGATGAAGGTTGTTGAACATAATAACCATATGGATCTAGTTGCTGGTAGGGGTATTGTTGTCTTGGAGGTGCCAACACCCACACTTGTGGTTACTGCCACTACTGGTACAATTCATAGGGTTGTGATGAAGTTTCACTTATATAATATTGTTGTGGTTGGTAAAACTATCAAGAGTTGCCTTGTGGATAAGGCAATATTTTGGGTGTTTACCTTTATGCAATTTGTGGATGTAAGGCATAAACCCCAGATTCCTGCAAGTGTGACACAATTGGACAACATCCCTTGGGATGTTCATACTGGCAGACATCACACCTGCCATCATCATCTGATTCACTGTCTACAATTGTCTCTATTGTAGCCATCTTACCCTTACCCTTAGATATGGCACGTTCAGCTTTCTTACGTCTCTGTTACTCACGCTCACCACCTTGTTCCTTGAACTCTTCAACAATTTTTAAAATAGCTTGAAACTTATTGTCCATGGAGTCCCATAATTGGTCAACCTTAGTCATAATTTCATATTGTAATTTTTGGAGTGACAAGGTTTTTTGATTAGCCATCTCATCTCTTGTCAACTCATCCTCACTGTTGCAAAATTGAACATCCCTTTTGAGAATAAAAGGGTCTCTATTGTATTCCTTTGCACTTTCTCACTTTCTTAATTCTCGCTCCTCCTTGGCTACCTACTTAATTAACTTTTGGATCCAACGGGCGCTTAACTCTATCAGTCTCTCTTGAGCATAGACCCTAAAGATTTTCCTTGTTTTGAATTGCAACCCATCTATAATATGGCAAAGTTGATCAAGCTAAGAATATCCATGGCTGGGACACTTATGCAACATAGAGTAGTATCAGCCAATAACAGCATCCAAGGGCTCATGGTTTTCTTGTTTTCACCCTTGGATCTGCTTCCTCGAATTGGATAGTTGGGAGTACATCTAATATTTGTCATTAAAAAATTCTATTATCGTACTTCATCGCTTGATTGATTCTAGTTCCAAGGACCGGTACCAGTTTTCTACTTCCTTAATGAGTATCCTTGGAAATAATTTCAACTTTTGTCAATCATTCTCAATATTCTGCAAGGCACATGCATCCTAGAAAGCTTGGAGATGATTTTGCAGATTAGCGTTGTAGCCTCCCTCAAACTGAGGGATGTTGTTCATGTCCAACCTCTTTATTCTGCTATCCTTTACATGTCTTGTTAGAATCCTCACATCCTCTGCAATGTTTAACATGCTTCGAGTGGCAAGTAGAGGTTCATCAAGGCCATAGTGATGGTGCCTATGATGTTCTCTACTAACCCTTCTTTCATAGTGGTGGGTCTCTTTGGATCACCCACACCTCTAATTGCGATTGTCTTGATGGTCCCTTTTGTTGTTTCGGTCCCGACGATCACCTCCATCATGGTCATGCCCTTTGCGGCCATGATCTAAGCCAGATGAAGATGATGATGATGATGAAGGGAAAGAGGAAGGAGGACTTACATCATGCTGATGCCTACCACCTTCTCTTTGATGATCACAATCGTGACTTCCATTTGCCCCCTTATCATGACTTGCTCCTCTAGATCCATTTTTGTCATTGGATCCATTCCAACTAGAACTAGGATTATGAATTGTGGATTGCACGTTTTGGTTGAGAGCCCCTTGACCAAAGTCAAAGAGAGGAGTGTCACCAAAGGAAAAGCCCCCAAAGAAGTATTTGCCTCCATCCAATGGGCCAAGCGGAGGTGGAAAAGTGTTTGGTCCCTTGCCCTTCAAAAGCTCATGTTGTTGCTCCAGTCGATGATTCCTTAACCTTTATGCTTCAATGGGATGGTAATCTCTTGAAAATGGATCTAGCATCTCATACTCCCCGTGAAAATGTTGAAGTCCATGTCGTGCAAGCATTAGTTGGAGCATAGCTAGAACAAATCGATTTGGTGGCAACATAATGTTGCCTTCCATGTCACACCATCACAACATTTTATCTTGATGTAAGATGAAGGTGAAGCCTGGTACATACTCGTCGGAATGGGCATATACCACCCAGTATTATTGAGGTACTTGGTCTGCCCTGGGCGGAGATAGACTCCTGTGAGAAGAAGACATTTTATATTAATGAATCTATATGTAGTGTGTGATTAAGATTTAATTTAGTTGTAATAATAATTTTGTTTTTGTAAGATTCGACTTTTAGGGTTTGAACAACGAGGTTACTAAGTTTCACTAAGTTTAAATAGCGCACGTAGAACTAAAGTCCCTGACAATGGTGCTAATGATGAGCGGCAAGGTACCCCTAGGCCCAACCATACGAATCACAGGAGTTCATGTGCAATTTAGTCGAATTCCGTAGACTTTAATCACCAAGTATGCTAGAGCTAAATGGTGAGTTCATGTTGTCTGTTCATTGTTTTCCTAGTCTCACTTGTGAAATGCAAGTGTATGGTTAAGTGTGACTAAGGCGTAAGATTTTTATCATTTTATGTTTTATTAATTTGATTGCCTAAAAGAATAATGAAAGTGAGAGTAATTAAATGCTAAGTGAACTATTGTATAATCTAACCTAACACAAGTAATCGTTCCCACTTCTCGGACACATCCTAAACTTCATGTAAACACTATTGGGTTGTCAAACACTAACAGTTTCTGAGCTACCAATTGTCACACGTATATTCGAAGGGGTCATGCTTGTGTATTTTAATTAGTTGCTTAATTAATCAAAATTAATTGCTAAATGAATAACGTTAAATGTGAACTGCATGAATTACAATGTATAAATGGATAGTGCTAGGATTAATCAAAGAGCTCGTCTTTATTGCCAACACAATGGTGTGTTTAGGTACATCAATGCTTAAATAAAGATTTGATTACACTTAGACCTTCTGCTACGGGCATTTGGAAAATATGCTAACTCTCGAATGAACAAACTGCAAGTATATCGCTACTTAACTCGAAAACTACTACTGAATCGTGTGCTCAAGGGTTGTATTTATAGGCCTGGGAGTACCCTACAATATTACATGTCCAATATGGCATTTTGGGCCGCAATATCACGTACCCCATATTGTGTACCTGATATTGCGGCCACCCAATGTAAAACACGATTCATCAATACTCTAAAATTTAACTTTGAATTAGGTGATATAAACTTCTACATTGTTGTTGTTGAGTAGTAGCTATAGCGCATTTGGTTAGTCACATGCTTTACATACGGGACATATACTTGAATTTTAACTTAAAAAGATGCTCTAAGCATAGATAATGCCAGCGAATATCAATATCCTAGTACTTTGAATTTTAAAGTTCCTTGTGTCTTACTTACCGCATGCACAAACACCAATGGTAACAATGTCATACCATGATGTGAAGTATACAGGTACTTTTAGAAAGACAAAAGTGAAATCCTTTGCTTATCTTAAAGTTTGTCTATGTTGTTAAGGTATTTTAAAAAGATAAAGTCAACGTCAAATTTTTTCCAGACCAATGTTGCTAGGAATGATAATGAGCACAAGCAACATGACAGTGAACAATAGTACATTCGATTTTAAGGGCTACTATAGCACCAGTCGTAATAATCTTCAACTACTATTCATTAAAAGCATGGATATGATTATGCATATCGTCTTTGTAAATGCAAAATCTGCCGTACATAAAGTATCCACGTAAATTCAATTTTCACGAATTAAATTGTGGTATAGAATTATTGAGCAAATTGTGCTGAACGAATTACCAAAAGGAGCTGGCAAATATAACAAAGTAAACATTGTATCGAAAGCTAATCTTGTACCAAACATGCAAATAATCCCTACTTTAATTCTCATTTGCAGCTAATTCCAACTGAAGTGCATGAAAATTCCAGCATCCTTTCATCAAAGTTGTGGTTCATAATTTATAGGAAGGTGGTAGTTTGTGCGCCCAAATAAGATCCAACTTTCTCTTTTACAATCATTTATCAGTATTCAAAGAAGCAAACAAAGAAAAAGTAAAAAAAGAACATCTCAACATGGGGAATTGGCGATTGACGACACAGAATGAAACTCCTAAAAAATCATCATAACCGCAGCTGAATACATTGTACATAGGAGCTCCAGAAATCTTGATGGCGACAGCCGATTTTCCACGCCTGGTCAGCTTCGGTTCTAGAAAAATTTAAGAAAATACAGTTGCGGTAAAAATCAACTTTTTTGCTGCAAAATCTCTGGTTGAGAATTTTTTGCCGAGTCCGCAGTCCAATGGCTTCCTCATAATTGCAGGCAAGAAGGGACCAAAAGAAGCATAATTATTATTATCATTATTATTATCATTATCATCATTGTTCTCGTGAATACTGTCATTATGGATGAGCTGTTGCGTCACAGTCGGGGGTGGGAGATGTGTCCTGAAAATAAGCATAATTACAGAAAAAATGCGTTGACGCGTGAAGCATAGTACGAAGCTATTTTTTGGATATAAATGATGGAAGCAGCGACGCCATGGCACCGAATTTTCATAAATTCAAAAACACCATAATCCGGGCTGTGGCGTCAAGCCTGTATGATGGTGATCTGACGGTGCATGAATGAATCTACGAATGCAGGCATCATGCATGGTGAAAATTTTAAAAAACAGAAAATAAAAATTCAAGTATCTTCTTCTTCTTCTCACGCCATGGCACGCACTTCAGATCTGGGAATCTGTGACGTTGCCTCTAAATTCGGAAAACGCTCTTGTAATTTGGGTGGCTGAAGAATCCCGGGCCCGGGCTTGTGGGGAGCAGCATGAATCCCTTGCACTATTGTTGTTCTTGTTGTTTCGCCAAGATCTGAAAGTGAGAAGCTGCGGCTCCCCTGTTTTGCAATGATGCACTATCTTTGGACAATTCCGCTTCTGTTGTTTTTTTTTATTATGCGGGCTGCGCCAAGTCAAACCCCCAATTTTTTTGGTTCCTTGATTGATTCTGGGAAATGATGTGGCGTGCAGAAACAGCAGCAGCAGGAATAGCAGAAGCAGAGGCAGAAGCAGGACTAGAGTCTGCTATCAATAATTCTTCTACTCATGCCCAGGGCTTATTCATAGGCCATTGCTGTTGGTGTTCCAGCCCCCCTGTATTATGACGATGATTATTATTATAACAATTATTGGTTTCTGGAGTTTTGACCCTGTAAATGCAAGAAATGTTGGCAGAATTCAGCAGGGATTAGTAGAATTAGGGGCAGCCATGGCTCTGGGATTGTGCCCATGAGCCAGAATCGGCAGAATTTGGGTGCAGGGATGGGCTGCGGGAGGGCTATCCTGCAGAGAAAGTGATCGAATTTTTTTGTGTTTTGTGGAAAAGATCGTGGAATTTTGTGGGTTTTGTTCGAGATTTTGTGGGTTTGCAGCAAATGGATGGGGGCTCGGGCGTTCAGTGATTGGGAATTGAGATGGGCATGGAAATGGAGATGGATTTTGGCGGGTCAGGGAGCAGGAGGATTGCTGTGCTGGTGAACAAGAGCAGCAGGAGCAGCAGCTATGCCCTGCAATGGACTCTTGATCATCTCGCCTTCCATGATGACACCATCATCCTCGTCCATGTTCGGCCCCCGGTTACCGCTATTCCTACTCCATGTATGTATACTCTGGTTGGTTTTTGCTTCACATGAATCCATCTTGTTTTCCATTTCTGATTTTGAGAATTCATGTTCATGGACCCAATTCAATGGGTAACTACTAGCTCTACCTGAACTAAAATTTGTTATCATGAATTATTGAATTCGTATAATCGTGTCTGTTTTCCTTTTTTCTATATTTAGAGAATTCCATCCTGAGTACCCAGTGGAAGTGACAGAATCTGTTCCAACAAAAACTCTTGGGTTCCAACTTCCAAGAATTGTGATGCCATGTGTAGCTTCTTTGGCTATCGCTGACAAGTTTACAATCTTCCAGATGCACTTTCTATTCTGTGAGATCTGTTTTTTCTTACCTTTTGGGTCTTGAACCCAATTCCAAAGAATTTACACTTTCATTTGTTGTTGACTTCATGAAACTTGTCACAATTGTATCTTGTTTTGGAAAGACCAACAAGTTACCTACTTTTTCTGCTTCTGTTTGTAGCCATTTAACTCTTGGTCCCAATTCAGAGAATATGCAGTGGCAACTTTTATAGTTTGTTTAGCAATCACATGCAAGTTACCATTTAATATCAAAATATGAATATGGTCTAGTTCGCCGTGCGATCGTGTTCTTTGCCATAGTTAAACTAATCTGCCACGTACAACTAATTTTGTATTATGGGATCCCAAGACTTGGATTCTTATCGCCAGGGAGCCGCGCTATTGATTCTTGAGTTCTTGTCTCGAATCTGCCTCTTTTTTGGCTACCAGAGATTTTGAATCTACGATGGAAAAAAGAAAAGAAAAGTTTGCTTATCTAGTACCGGCTGTTAAGATGTGATCTTGATGTTCTGTGCAGTATATAGGCTGTTGATCGGGTCTTTCTGTTCATTAATTTGACGATATCAATTGCCTGGGATTTAGAATCGTGTTACCGTTTTCAAGTTGTTTAGTAAGCATATAGAACTTGGTAACGCTGTTTATCTGTGTACCTAATCTCAAAAGGAAACCAATTTGAACTGTTGAATTCCGTTCAAAGACTGTCTCGCTCTTCAGAGTGACAGTTGCTGTAACAAAAAAGAAAAAGCTAACAAAGAACAGAAAGACATGACAAACTTATATGCGGAGCAAGATTCATCGAGGCTATTATTAAACCGAAATTATAAGTTATTATTGGGCCCTTGAGAGACCTAGGGATTTATTGGGCACAACATCTGTACAATTCAAGTAGACTAAAGCAGGAAGTTGGAAGAATGCATTCAAATTATCTGCAGCTATTTTTCTTTCATCTTTTTTAAAGAAACTTTGTAGCAGAGCATTTAAGGAAGATGTCTGCATCCTCAGTTTGATTATTTAGGTAGAACCTAAATGTTCTTCTGAGATTCTGCTTCTTACAATCTGAAACCTCAATTTGATTATTTTGGTAGAACCTAAATGTTCTTTCCTCACATAAAATTTTCTTTCATCCAACTGCTTCAATTCTAAAGCTATCTTCGTTATAGTGTCGCAAGGCCAAAGCAGAAAGTTAAAAGAATGCACTTAAATTTTCTGCAGGTACTCCCTATTATTTTGAAAAGATTCTATGGAAGAGTATTCAAGGATGATGTGGTATTCATCCTCAATTTCACTATCTGAGCACAACCTACATATAAAGTTATTGTAGCATTTAAGTAAGAGACATGAATTGTAAGAGATCTACTACCAATTATTTCCAAGTAAAATTTCTTCTTTCCATATTGAATAGTCCAAAGTTTTTGTCACACCCTAGTTTTCAACATCAAGTGAATGGTAGTTATTTGAACCGTTCGTTCTTTCTTGAATTGTTTCTTGCTATTAAGCAAGAAAATGATTCTTAGACTTCTGAATACAAACATGCCACTTTATTTATTTGCATTTGATGAATGGTAGGGACCAAGGCATAACTATGCAGTCTTTCGGGACTGCCCTCTGGGTGATTCTTCTTGAACACATACTGTGAAGGGGCAAAAAGGATATGATATCTTGGCTGAATTTGAATGTGATTACAATGTTCCTGCTTTTATGCATTGTCTGTGTTCTGATGTTCACCTTTCAAAAATTTTCTGAACAAATGTTTTAGCTTGTTTCCTTATGTAGTTCCAAATTTAAATTACTACCTATAAGTGCTCATATGATATAAAATCTTTCATTGCAGTTAAATCGGTGTCTTTGTAGCTTATAGCCACATTTTATCGAAGAAATGATGTGTTATCCTTGTTTTTACATGTGATTCAAAACATTCCTTGTCTAATTGCATTTTTTTCTTAGTGAATTTTGTGGGAAATTGTGAATTTTTCTTTTTCCGTTGATCATTCTATTCATTTGTTTCATTTTTCTGTTAAAAATTAGAGGAAACCATAACTAACTTCTCTATTTTGGTTGCTAATTGATTTCCTAATCTAGCGTTGTTTTCATGTACAGTGGGAAACTCTGTACCAATTAATGAGTTATGTGAAGATGTTGTTGCTACTTATATGCAACAAGTGGACTCGCAAACTTATGATCTCTTTGTACCCTACCAAGACCTCTGCCTTAGACGACAGGTTCTTATAAAGTGGCATATATTTTAGGCCCTTCTCTACTTTAATCAAAGAATGATTTCCTCCTTTTTTGATTCGAGGGTCCCGTTCACATTTATCAATTTCAGAAACTGAAGCTGAAACTGAAATTACTATTTTTCTGAACATGCAGATTTCTTTTGAAATCAAAGTTCTTGAAGATGTCAACATACCTGCAGCAATTGTTAAATATGCTTCAACTTATCACATATGCAGGTTTGTGATAGGGACATCTTCTCAAAATGCAGTGAAAAGGTAATTCTTCTCAGATTTGCATTTGTTTTCCAGGTGCATGCTACTTATTGCAGATTGATCAATAGGCAATGTTGGGTTTATAAATAATTCATTCCCCCTTCATCAGATGAAACTGAAACTGAAACTGAAATTTTTACTTATGTCCACTGAGACCCCTTGGATCTACCAGACCAGTTTCAGAATTCCTTTTACAGGATTTTTAAATAAAATTAATTTATAACTCAATATTACCTAGTAGAATCAAACCTGTGACTTGAGGTTATCAGGCCAAGACCCTTACCCCTAGGCTAACACCTCATTGTTCAAGAGCTTCCATTGCTATGCTCTCTTTGTTTGCTTAATCTATTCTACATTTTTCAACAGGATCTTCATGCCACCTGGTGTAGCTGCAAAGGTTGCAAATCTTGCCCCAGGTTTCTGCACTGTGTATGTTGTCTCAAAAGGGAAGCTTTGCTCTGTGAAATCAGCTGTTTCTTTGCAGTCAAATAGTTCCAAAGGATATGAACATAGCTGTAGCAGCCTAGTATTGTCAGACAAGGGGAACCATACTGAACCGTTTGATAAGGAGAGGGAAAGACGTATGGATTTTTCAGTCATTCGTTTCAATAATTTCAGAGTGCAAGCTAAAAATTTTGATCCTTATCCAAGTTTATATCCATTAAAGATTGTATTTGCAAATATTTACAATAACATAGCCACTTGTTCTCTTGAATAGCAGAAGCACTACGGCTGTCGCCTCAAATGATATCCTCGCTACATACCCAGCATCAACTTTCACCAGAAAAAGAATCACATAAAAGAGTGTCTTCAGATGATGTTACAGTGGGCTTTTACAAATCTGTAGATGATTTTCCAGTGGATTTCTACAAGTCTATGCCAAGGCTGCAGTTATCTCTATCCGAAAGGCGCTTGGGTCCAGAGAAATGTCATGCTGGTTTGCAGTTTCGCTCAAAAATAGAAAGGTTTGATGCCGGACAACATGAAACTAATGGAGATTATGTTCCGCTATTGAAGGGTACGCCAGCAGTGACAGAGTCGGATAATTTGCAACATCGTAACGATATAAGGGCCCGAAAGCTGTCAGATTATGACAGTGATGAGAGATCTGCATCGTTAGACATCCATTCAACCGGTTCTTCATATCCAAGCACGGTGAGATATCTTGTACTTTCTTTCATGTTTGATATATGGTTGTTTTCTCTTGGGAGATTTGTATATATTACGCCTATAGATTTTTGTGGATAGTCAAACTTCAAGAAAGCTCACGATGGAAGATAATGTCTCCTGATTACCTCTAATGATCTGGTTCCAAAAAAGAAAAGAAAGAAATAAAACACAAACTGCATGGATGTATGAGTTCTAACTTAAAAAAGAACAGGCAGACAGATATTTCCTATCTATATAGCGGGATGAATGGAAAATTATTGACTAGTAGTACAAGAAATTTGGAATTTTTTGTTCCTTTGTTCAAGATAATTATGAAAACTGAAATGTTTTCTGTTACTTCTGGAGACCCTCAGGATCTATTGGACAGAAGAAATACACATAGTATGTGAATGAAGTTACCAAGAAATATACATAATATTATGCCTTTTTTTGACATTTTTGGATAATTCATCCTTGAACATACATTCTGGTATTTACTATTTAACATTCATTTCAATTGGTTAACAGTCAATGCAATCACATTTTGGCAATGAAGCAGAAATTTTGGAGCTTGATTTGAATCAGTGTGAGGATATGTGCATTGAAACTTCTGAAGGAGAAAATAGACAAGAGGTTAAAAAATGTTTTGTTACTGGAATAGTTTACTTTTGGACTTTATGATGCATAGCTGAATATCAATGATAAATTATTGACAGGCCAAGGAAACAGATGCCTATAGGATTCAAGTATTACCGAGTACAGAAGCATTGGGTTTTACAGAAAGTAATTTGGAGTGCAATGTTGATATGGGGTCTAATTTAAAGGCAAGTGAAGATTCTGAAAGCAATGTGGATTTTGGGAGGCTCTCTGACTTCATATATGTAAGCAAATCAGTTAAGGAAGGTTCTGCTTATCTTAGCAAATCAGTGGATCGAAGATTTAAACAATATTCTATTCAAGAAATCGAAGAAGCAACTGACTATTTTGCAGAATCTCTTAAGATAGGGGAAGGATCTTATGGGTCTGTATACAAATGCATATTAGATGATAGAACGGTGGCAGTAAAGGTTCTCCACCCTGATGCAGCTCAAGGATGGAAGCAATTCAAACAAGAGGTAAGAATCTGCATGAAACAGGACCCGAACTTTCCTATTATTTTTAAAGATTTAAGTATATGTCTCTGATCGGATAGGCAATTTACATGATGGGTTAGATGCAGAATTATGTGATCTCTAAGGTATAATAAGTCTTAATGATCTTAGAAAGCCTTTAATTATAATACATCAACTATTGCAGGTTGAAGTGCTAGGCTCCATGCAACATCCACATATAGTTTTGTTGCTGGGTGTTTGTCCAGAAGTTGGATGCTTGGTATATGAATATTTGGCCAATGGAAATTTGGAGGACCGCCTGTTTCGAAAAGGAGCAACTCCTCCCATTCCGTGGCATATACGTTTTAGAATTGCTTCAGAAATTGCCACAGGGCTTCTTTTCTTGCATACTACCAAGCCCAAGCCTTTGGTACACCGGGATCTAAAACCAGGAAATATTTTACTGGATGACAAATTTATAAGCAAGATAGGGGATGCAGGTCTAGCCAAGCTTGTATCTGCTGATGTTTCAGGGCCTCTTACAGAGTTGAAGAACACCACAACTTCGGGGACATTTTGTTATATCGATCCGGAGTATCAGCAAACAGGTGTACTTGGAACCAAATCTGACCTTTATGCTCTTGGGGTTGTGCTTCTGCAACTACTGACTGCAAAACAGCCAATGGGACTAGCTTATAAAGTTGAAAGGGCAATTGCAAAGGGATCTTTTAAAGAAATTCTTGATCAAACTGTCAAAGATTGGCCTGTCAAGGAGGCTTTGGATTTGGCAAAACTTGCACTTAAATGTGTAGAGCTGCGTCGCAAAGACAGGCCAGATCTTGAAACAGTTGTGCTACCAGATCTTCTTAAACTAAGAGCTTTTGCAGAGAGCTTTCATGATCTTGGAAAACAAGGCATAAGATATAATAAGGTTTCACACACAAAAAGGCTTTGGTTCAACTGCCGAAAATTTCTGGAATCCTCAAAGAGCAGATTTGTCTGTGAATGTTACGGACTTAGAAACCTAGCAAAGGATTAGTATCATGATGCAATGTACTTTTGATTATGTTTCAGGATACCAAAGTTTATGCCATTGGTGTTCAGGACGGTCTATTAAATTTGGCAGTGAATATAATTTCATTTCCATGCAAAGCTTGCAGCAATGCACAATGGTCGAGTCTAAAGTGTATTCAGGGGTTGTGTCTGAGAACACTTTGTAAACTTAGCAGTCAGACGATAGCTACCAGAGAACTGTACAGCTTATCAATTGCAGAGTGCTGGCTAAAGTTTTCTTTCGTAAATTTTTTTTGTCCTACAAACAAATTGAAAGCTGAAATTGAAATATTTGAAAGTCTCCTGGCCTTTGTATTCATCGTCATGGCAGGAGGATGAATCCCCAATTAAGCACTGCTTACACACCTAAAATACAGACATTGTACTCTATGCAAGAAGGTGATGCAAACCAAGATTTTTGTATTGTTTAAAAGGTCTACTGTACTGTAATGAGAGTAGAAATCTACTCCAATGATGGCCTAGCTGTGGGAAGAGAGCTGCTAAGGCCTTTTAGATAAACAGAGCATGGTAAACTTTTGTGGTGGTTGCTATTCCCATGTCCAAATAAGGGCATGTAGAAGCCAAATAACAGAAGAGTCTGGTATAATATCAGGGTTCTTGAATTTCAGAAATAGTACGTCGATAGATATGTGAAAATTCAAGTATGCTTGGTTTTCTATGTAAAGAAAAAGGGTATTTCTATGACCAATGTTAAAAAGTAGACAATGTTCATTATTCCAGCCTGTCCCATGTCGCCTAGAGCAAAGAATTGAAATACATAAGTTTATTATTATGTTCCATGATGAATGAAAATGGAGTGGAAAAATGAATTTGCATGTGGTATGCTAGAAAACTGACTGCTAAGCTCTTTCTGCGGAGTGCAAAGCAAGAGCATCTCTGTGTTGGGAGAAGTTTCCTTAACACTAACAGCAATGTGGATTTGGATTTAAAATGTTTATATATTGTACTCGGTTTTTTCCATGTCAAAAGAATTTTATTTTCTAGTCACATTTTCCTCACAGAAAGTAATACCATGTCGGCTGGAGAAAAAGCTCGTGTGTGAGAAAATTATTTTTCCTTGATAAGGCACGGCTGAAGCATCTAGAACTGAAACATGATCATGATTTTGTCAGTATCATGGAAGAAACTGAATGCTTCGTCATGGAAGTCATCACCCTTAAAATTATGATTGCTGTTAGATGGAGGATTACTGTAAAGGGGCAAAAAAGCAAAGGGTGTTTGATTGAGTTGGTTTTATCCTTAGCTTATGATTGGTAATCAGAGCGTTTGGAGTGTTTTTCCATGTGAAAGAAAACTTAACTAAAGTTGTAGCCCAAACTTTCTGAATCATTATTTTCTGGGATTAGAATTGAAAAAGTTAAAATTGAAACCATACTATACGCACCTTAGACATACTTTGGCGGAACATAATTAAAATAGCAGTGTAAAGCACAGGATGAACTTGCAATTTTGTCAAACTTTTCCCTAAAGCGATGAATTTCTCAGCTTTTCTAGTTAAGCTATGCTATCATGGTTGTTAAACTAGTTGATTTACCTGAGCAATAAGCGTGAGAACGTTCTGGCTAAACTTAAAGCAGAGTTGATAGACTCTTCTTAGCGACCATCATTAATTATAGGTTGTAGGTTCAACTTTTCGTTGGAGCATTGAAAAACGCAAATTAACCGATTCAATAATGCTTCAACTAATGATTGAACTTACAAATTTTAATTTTAATAAAGTTACATTTTATTGTTTAAAATTTTGTTTCTTATTATCAATAATAAAATTTGATTTTGTGTTAAACCATGAGATTCATAGAGTGAATGGTGAAAAAAAAAGCCTCATGTTAGTGAGTTCCTTTCATTATAACAAGGCAAGAATGATGTTGTTGATGATGAAACCATGAGCTTACTTCTCTATTGTTGAGGATGCCTAATTCAATAAAGCCTCTACAAATTACATAAAGATTGAATAATGAAGAGTTGGCCAAATGAGAGTTCTCAAGAATGATAGATGTAAACAAAGAAAAAGAAACTCATGTAAAGATGTAGAGTGGAACAAAGGCTTCACTTAAGATAAAGGTTCTACTGAGAGGAGGCTCAAGTGGTTAGCTCATTATTTGACAAGGATTTGTAGGCAAGAAGTTGCAATTTGAGTTCAACATGAGGCATTGTTATATTCCTCATGAAAAGAGGGAGGGAAAGGGGATATTTGTTAAAACAAGGACAAGACAACTATATGTATATGGGAAGCTCCAAGTTATGGGTTCAATTCTAGGGGGGTGTCAAATCCTAAAAAAAAATTCAAGGTACATTGAGTAGAAAACATAAAAGCCAATATGGAATGAAAAAACATTCTAATTTTAGGAATGTTTACTTAGGTGTACAACCTCACAATTGATGTTTTGAAAAATCAAGTGAAGAAAATTCATGGTTAGTAGGGAGGAAGGTCCTGGTCTAACAATATTTACATCACTTTTAACATCCATGCTTGAAATTAAAATAGCAAAAAGATTTGAGGTAGAGAGTTAAGGCTTAATACTAATATTTATATCAAAGTAAGATTTACTAGAGAATGGTTGTACAACTTCTACATGACCTTCACCTTGTACCTTAATGTTAATAATTGATGAGACGATGGTGTGTTTAGGCCGCGATATCGTGTCTTCTCCTGCGATATCGCGTACGCGATATCGCGTCATGCCGCCATTTCTATAAATAAGAGGCGGCACTCCCTTCATTTCCCAATCCTGGCTAGTGTAGCGAAGCTCTGGCAGATTGATCACTCCAGAGTTAGAATTTTTCCCCATGTGCCCGCAGTAGGAGTCCTAGAGTGAACGGCTCTTTATTCGAGCAGCTTGTAACCTGAACCCAAGTTGTGTACGGCAATAAAGACGAACTTGTTTGGATAAACCTTGCAGCACGTGGTTTCATTTATTGCTTTATTTCCTGCATTCCTAGTGCGTTCAAGTACGACTTGATTACGAGCGTCTACGGACGTGTACGGCTAGTCAAGGAATCGACTGCTTGACGCAATGCATGAGTACGACTCAATTACGAGCATTGGATGCTTGGTAACCCAGTAGCGTATTCCAAGATTCTGCGCTTGGTAACTCCCGGGTCCGATGTGTACGGCTAGTTGAGGAATCGGCTGCTCATTGCTAGGCTAGATCGTGTGATAAGTACGACTTAGTTACGAGCACCCACGGGTGTGTACGGCTGGCTAAGGAATCGGCTGCTTATCACACGTAGGCTAAATAGGTGCCTCAGTACGACCACTTCGAGCACTTGCGTTACGTGTGGCGATCCCAGTAACGGTTAGCGTTTGGTAAGCTGCAGTTGCATGGTTCAGGGTGTGTCCGGTAAGTGGGAACGGATGCTGACGCTAGTTAATTTAGACTTAGATCTTAGTTAGAGTTAGCTTAGTTTCTCAACCCTATCTCCTGGTAGCATAGAAGATAAGCTGAAAATACCAAAAAAATCACATACCTCAGACTTGCTTAACCATACACCGTGACACATACAAGCAAGCCTGGGAAGACAACGAACGATTAACCCCAAGTGTTTCTGGTGGCGTTAAGGCATTTAGTCTGCAGAGTTCGACCGGATCGCACGTGCACGCTCGTATTCGTATGGTGGAGTGTAGGGGTACCTCGCCACTCATCATTGGCGCCGTTGCCGGGAACTAAGTGTTTTTTTCGCCAATTTAACATAAAGGATATCACTCACATCGTTGTGAGCTTAAAACGAACCTTAGGGTTAATCAGTTAATCAAGAACAAAAAAAAATAATAACGGTGAAGTAGCACACCAATAGAAATGGCTTCTTCTCACGAAATCAACTCACCTAAGGACCATACAGGAGAAAGTCAGCATCATACGCATAGCCGAGATCAACCATGTCCTCAACAGGCTAAGGTCACATATACTCATCTCGATGAGTATGTGCCAGATTTTACCTTTGTTTTCCATCAAGATGAGCAACTACGGTGGAGAGACATGCAAGGTAACATTGTGTTACCCCCAGATCACTCTGCTTCCAACATGCTTTTCCGTGCCTTGGTACGGTATGGCATGCAAGAGCTGATTACTGAATACGTTGCGGATGATTACACTCTGAGGGATTATCGTCCCACAAAAGCCCAACGTATTCAGGATGCAAGGCAGGAGAGCCAACATTCACTACTGAAGGGCAAAGTTTCCCACGTCATTAGTGAAATAGGAGACGAGGAACCCCTCACAACGGGTTTCTTAGAAAATGATGTTCCTCCTCCTCACTCTACTGAAGAGGTTAGGCATCAGGGCCTTAGATCAACGATACACATTCCAGGCTCTGATCCCCGTGAGCACAAGCTGTTCACGGCAGGAACAATCACTCACACTAATGACAGACATGCAGATCGTGACAACGAGCGGGGCCGAAGCAGCCGAAGAGAAGGCAAGAAACATCACCATGGTGATGGATCCCCTTCTTCTTCCCCATCATCGCATCATTCACACTCTCCTTCCACATCTGGGCGTAGCCACCATGAGCATAGCGCGGAAAGTAAAGGTAGAAGAGATGCAATGCCTCGACAAGAAGGTCGAGAGGAGTTAGGACAAGGGCAAGGACGTAGGGAGAATAGGGAACCACAACGTAGACATCACAGACGTCATGAAAGAGATGATCATGACGAACCCCTATTCGCAACCCGAAGTATGCTTGACATTAGAGAGGCAGTTAGGATTCCCACAAGGCATTTGAAAGACAGTAGGATCAAGCGTTTGGATATAAATAATATCCCACGTTTTGAAGGGGGATACAACGCTGATCCTCAACATCATTTACAGGCATTCCACGACGCCTGTGCCTTGCAGAACATAGACAATGAGTGGCAGAAACTCAAGTTGTTCCCAAGGACACTCACTAAAGAAGCGGAAAGCTGGTACCGGTCCTTAGAACCGGAAACCATCAGGAGGTGGAGTACGATGCTCGAATTGTTCAACAACAAATATCAAACGTACTCCAGAGTGTCTAACTTGCGTAAGCAGATCCAAGGCTGGAAACAAGGAGCTCATGAATCCTTGGATGCTGCCATGGCCCGTTACTACACATTGCTACATCGTTGCCCGGGCCATGGGTACGCTAAGCGGGATCAACTTCGCCACCTCGTGGATGGGCTACGAAATGAAACGAGAAGAACTCTTGGGACTTACGCCCAAGGGAGACTCTCCCAACTAAGAGCCCATGAAGTTGAAGTATTGTTGGAACAAGTAGCGCAAGAAGAGGGTGAGCTACGGAAAAGAGAAAGTGCGGAGGAATACAACCGTGATCCCTCCCTTCGTAAGAAGGGAGTGAAATTCTGTGATGAGGAGGATGAGTCACCACTCGAAGAGTTGGTGAACAGGAAAACTGTGCCGATCCAAAAGTTAACAACGGAGGTATCGGCTAAGGTAGACCAAATGTGGGATTCCTTAGACTCACGAATAGAAACAGTCCTGAAAATTGTAGAAGAGTCTAAGGATGAGCAAAGTAGTGATAAAAGCAAAGACAAGCGGAGAAACTTTAACCCTGCACATAACAAGGGTAAGGGAAAAATCTCTAACTCCGATGAGGCTGAAAATTCTGATTCAGACAATGACGGTGGATGTGAGGTCTGCTATTATGACCATCCTAAGGGATGTTGTCCAATTATCTCACATCTGCAGGAGTCTGGGGTGTATGCATTAAATCCAAGACTTAATCAACGGCAAACACCCAGAAGGTTACCTTATCCACAAGGTAACCCGAGGCAGTTCCACCAACCCTTGACGTATTATCCAAGTGGAACACCTCCGCAGCCCATCGAGCAACATCAGCAGTGGCAATACCCACAGTCATGGGGGATGCCACAGCCAACACATCGATACCCTTACCGGCAGCCTGATCCTTATGGTTATTATGTGCAGCAGCCAGTTTCTCCAGGTGACGCTATGAGTCACACTCCACGCCGTCACTACTACGCTCGGGAGTACTTCAGAAGGACTCCTTCTCCTCCGGGAGACATTCCACATTCTGTCCATCCTCTAACTCCACCCGCACCTTTTCCTCAAGTAGTTCCCATAACACCTCCTGCTCCAACAATGCAAGGGGAATTACCTACCCAACCGCAGCAACGTCACGCCGCGAGATCTGTAAATATTCAGAGTGTAAATATCCAACCGGACACTAGTTCTGGCGATAACTGTACAAAAAGGAGACCCTTTTTCAGAACTAGGAGCCCGGATAGGCTCTCGCAACAACAAGCGGACGGGTATATGTATAGGCCTCTAACTACTAACACTTCGGAGCACCCTTCAGTCCAAGGGAATGTAACGCATACGGTTATGCTAACACATACCGTAACTGACTGGATCAAGGTAGGCCACCTTCCCAGGAAACTAACTGACCCTGGGAGTCCCTTTATTCATTTGCAGATCGCTGGGAATGCGCCACATCGAGCTCTTCTTGACTCAGGTTCCGGAGTCAACTTAATTTCGCGAAAGATGTATCACGCCTGGAACCTGCCCCAACTTAAGAAGAGCAACATTCAACTGGAGCTGGCAGACCAGTCCATTGCCATCCCATTGGGTTTGGTGGAGGACGTTATCACCACTGTGTGTGGTTGGTCCTACCCAGCAGACTTCCTAGTGATCGATGTTAACAACAACGAAGGGGACTTCCCAATTATAATGGGAAGGGCATGGCTAAGCACAGTAGATGCATGCCTTAGGATCCGTGATCTTTCCTTGGAAATCTCCAAGATAAACATATGTGGAAAGATCGAGAAGAGGATAGTTCCATGCATCACATACAGTGATTCATCGGGTGATGACACGGAGGAAATGTCTCCATGTCACAGGTGTGCCCAGGAAACTCTGCAACAAAGATGCCTGTATGTAGCAACCACACAAGAAGTAGTAGACACCCCGTGGTTGACAGCTTCTCATAAGGGCAAACAAATATGCATGGAACGAACTGAGGCAACTCATGCCAACAACCGTGGCATAGACACATTGGAACGTGAGCGTCGCCAACTTCCACCCCTGAATCTAAGATCATCATTTGGGAGAAGTTGGGCACTGCTTAGAAATTCAAATAGGCGCTCACTACTTCGGATCTCTCCCTCACAACTCAGTCATGGGGGAGATGGCCACCTATGCTAATCATATGGGGCCCTCAGTTCTTTTTCAGTTTTTGTTTTACACATTTTTGTTTTACAACGTTTTTGTTTTTCACATTTTTGTTTTACAATTTCTTTAACTTTTCTAATTTTTGTTTTACAAATTTCTTTAACTTTTCTTGTTTTTGTTTTACAACATCGTTATATTTTTCTATCTTTTTGTGTGTGTGTGTGTGTGTGTGTGTCATCCATCATGTAAATTCGTCACCCAATAAGTGTTCGGGCCGATGGGATGAACTGTTTTTCATTAATTGCTAATGTTTGGTTTTTACCTTTAAGTTACATTGTTGATACTAAGGTATGTTCTTTTGATATGGCAGGCAATGAGATCACTTCATCCATCCATCCATCAAGTCTATGGTTTCCCTTGGCTTGGAAATGTACAGTTCCCTTCCAATAAGAACTTTAACGAACCAGTGACTGGGCATTTCTCAAACTAAGGAAGGACTCAAGGATTTGAAAAGGGTGTGACTTCAAGGGAACTTGGTGCTCTTGTGTTGGTCATTCACTTGGGTGCTTGGATGTTTTCTTCTTGGGTTTTCTTACCGTTCCGATGTAACCCAATAATCGGAAGCTGAGACAATAAAAATAAAGAAGTCTTTGCATGGTGTGGTCCCCACGCATAAAAACACAAAACAAAGAAAAGAGAACAAAAAAAAATGGAAAAGAAAAAAAAAAAAGAGAGAAAAGCTAAAAAGCTAAAAGTGAGGATTCAAAGCACACCCCTTAGACGGAATAAATTTGGGCTACAAGCACTGGTTATGGAACCAAAGTGTTCCCTCTAACTAAGGCCCTTCTCGCTTCCCATTCTCTCTGTTGTTTCGTCGGAATGGTGGTGGCTTCTCGAAGTTGCATCCTTGTTACCCAAGTGGATGATTTAACCAACTGCATTGATGCGAAGTCACTGGAAGTGGTTGGTTTGAGGCCAGAGTTGGAATGAGATTCGCCAAGTCACATTAATCATGAAACACACAAGGGGCTGTACACCACCTTGTTCTTGGGATTCCATTCCACTTCTCTTCTTCCCATCCTTCTCTCCATTGTTCACCTCATTGCCGGTTGTATCATTGTATATACTTTGGTTGATGCTTTGTTTTCTTTTTGGTAAATTCTTACGGTTAAGACTTTAACTCTTGTTCCAAAGGACATTCCCAGAGCCCACGGACTCTTTGAATGTGGGATTGTCAGGGCATTAAGGGCATGAGCCTGCTTTGGGGAGGACCCACTGACATTCCTATTTGGAACATTAGTTAACTTCTTTTCCTTAACATTTTGCAATTAATTAACATTTTTGTTCATTTCCATCATGACATCCTTTTTATCGATGCCATAGTTGTCCCTTTTTACCTATCATTCCTATTCCTTTTCTCTCTCCATTCTAACGCTACCGGAGGTTCGCGATTAGTCATGGGGGTACGGGGCCTGATTTTTCGATTTTTATCCTAAGCCCCGGATTTTTTCGTTTTTCTTCCTAACCCCTATACCTTCGGTAGTCATCATCTACATTTTCCCAGATCCATATTAGCCATACCACAACTTAGCCAAGGAACCTAAACCGAAGCAAGGTATGCTTTACTTAATGATTCAATTACCCTTGCTAATATATGATTGTGTTGTGTGTGCAGATGGCAATCATACAACAACGGAATGGATCTGGAGCAGACACTTGGAATGGAGCAGCGCTGAAGCAGCATGCAAGGAGTGGAGTTGATAATGCGCTTACAGATGGACAACGAAAGGCGCAATCTAGGCGTTGGCAGCAACAAGACTCTTCTCTCTTCTTCTCTTCTATTCTCTCTCCTCTTTTCTCTCAGCTGCCAACTGTGGCCTGATGTCATTGTAATAAGGTGTTCACCCATGTTGTCATGAACACCAGTTTTTGTCAAGTCTTGTAATAAAGACCGTTCACATGTCATCCCATTAGTTCCATTTCCCCTAATAATCCCATACCTACCTGATATCATTGTAAGGAACTCGAGGACGAGTTTTCATTCAGTCATGGGGGTATGATGAGACGCGACTTGCACTAGGCCGCGATATCGCGTCCCATGCGATATCACGTATGCGATATCGCGTCTTCTCTTGCGATATCGCGTACGCGATATCGCGTCCCGCCACCATATCTATAAATAAGAGGCGGCACTCCCTTCATTTCCCAATCCTGGCTAGTGTAGCGAAGCTCTGGCAGATTGATCACTCCAGAGTTAGAATTTTTCCCCATGTGCCCGCAGTAGGAGTCCTAGAGTGAACGGCTCTTTATTCGAGCAGCTTGTAACCTGAACCCAAGTTGTGTACGGCAATAAAGACGAACTTGTTTGGATAAACCTTGCAGCACGTGGTTTCATTTATTGCTTTCTTTTCTGCTTTCCTAGTGCGTTCAAGTACGACTTGATTACGAGCGTCTACGGACGTGTACGGCTAGTCAAGGAATCGGCTGCTTGACGCAATGCATGAGTACGACTCAATTACGAGCATTGGATGCTTGGTAACCCAGTAGCGTATTCCAGGATTCTGCGCTTGGTAACTCCCGGGTCTAATGTGTACGGCTAGTTGAGGAATCGGCTGCTCATTGCTAGGCTAGATCGTGTGATAAGTACGACTTAGTTACGAGCACCCACGGGTGTGTACGGCTGGCTAAGGAATCGGCTGCTTATCACACGTAGGCTAAATAGGTGCCTCAGTACGACCACTTCGAGCACTTGCGTTACGTGTGGCGATCCCAGTAACGATTAGCGTTTGGTAAGCTGCAGTTGCATAGTTCAGGGTGTGTCCGGCAAGTGGGAACGGATGCTGACGCTAGTTAATTTAGACTTAGATCTTAGTTAGAGTTAGTTTAGTTTTCTCAACCCTTTCTCCTGGTAGCATAGAAGATAAGCCGAAAATACCAAAAAAATCACATACCTCAGACTTGCTTAACCATACACCGTGACACATACAAGCAAGCCTGGGAAGACAACGAACGATTAACCCCAAGTGTTTCTTGTGGCGTTAAGGCATTTAGTCTGCGGAGTTCGACCGGATCGCGCGTGCACGCTCGTATTCGTATGGTGGAGTGTAGGGGTACCTCTCCACTCATCAATAATACACTTGGAATCTTCTACCATCAACTATAACCTTTTTATAGGATTAGTTTTAATCTTTGAGTTAATAGTATTTTTATTAGACAAGGTGATAAATCATGGTATGTTAGGTAGTTGTGTCGATGCATGGCCATTGACATATCCTTGGATGCATCGGTGCATATGCATTAACACTTTGTCAACCAAAATCTATATATGTGCACATGCCATCTGTATTAAGCATAGTTTAGTTAGTAGCATAGCAAAGCTCTTGTAGTTTTCTTTCATAGGACTTAGTTAAATTTTCCCTTTGAGTACCCATAGCATGGATTGAATTGATTGTACAAAATTTTGTTCAAGTGCAAGATGTACCTAGACACTTTTCCATGATGGCAATAAAATCAAGATTTCTTCTTTCCATTGCAGCACTTGGATTAGCATTTAGTTTATTTTCTAGCAGTTTACTTTTCTCCACTTAGGATTTTAATATTTTATTCCATAGCAATGTGAGTATGACCACTTCAAGTATAATACACTAAGGCTTAGTAATCCTAGCAATGAATACTTGGTACACCCAACAGTGTTAGAATAGGTTCAAGATATGTACTGAAAGTGAAAATGGATGCTCTACATTTAGGATAACTTAGATTTCTTTTAATTCCCTAGCTAATTAGAATTTAATATTTTAATCACTTCACCCTTTTTAATGCTTTTAATGATAAAAAATAATAACAAAAACACAAACATCTTGTGCCTCAATTACAGTTAACCATACCAATCAAATTAACAAAATTGGTGATTGGGAAGACAATGACAAGCAATATCATGATCTAATTATCTAAGGCACTAGATACCCAAAGGTTCCATGAAATTTGACCAGATCATGTGTATGTGCTAGTGATTCGTATGGTTGTGTCTAGGAGATACTTGTCACTCATCATTGGCATCATTGCCAAGGACTTTTGTTGTGTGCTATGTGTTTTAGATAATTAAATCATACAAGGTCATTGTAGGAACATAACAAACCATCATTAGAAAATATAATAATATTTTATTCAAGGCACACTATAAAAACAAACTAAAAATATCTTCATCTCGTAGGGCTAATTCTCCACCTACCAATGATTCTACAAGAAAACATGATAGAACAAGGAGAAATGCAAATAAAGTGCCTTAATAGCAAAAAAGTTGTCTCCACTCATCTAGATCCTTATTATCCAAACTTCACTTTCATCCTTCACTAGGATGAACAACTTTAGTGGAGAGACATGGAGAGCAACATTGGGTTGCCATCTAATCATGTTATTCCTCTCATGTTCATGGTAGAACTAATGAAGTTGGGGCTTGAACCAGTAACCCCAGAGTACCAAGTAACAGATCACCTCTCTAAGAACTATCAACCTATGGAGGCTTAGCTTAGAAAAGATAAACTCATGAAAACCTACCATGAAGCCTTCAAAGAGAAAAAAGTATTGATCATAGTAACATCACTGTCGGAAATGGAGGACATTGAATATCCATTAGGGTGATCTCAATGCTAGGATCCTCCTCCCTTCAATGAGGATAATACAACCCATCAATAGCTATGTTCAACCTTGGTAAGCAACCAAGGTAAGGGAAGAGCTAGGCCCAAAACTAAGGAGGCCTCAAAGCCAAGGTCTCCTAGTCCTCAAGCAAGAGAATGATCCAAGGACTTGAGAAGAAGTGCAAATTGACATAACTCTCCTAGCTCTTCATCCTTACAATCCACTTCATTGTTTAGCTCTACCAAGAGGAAATGTAACTAAAATTGAAAAGGAAATGATCATGGCCAAGGTGAAGATGATAGAAGACCCCATCATAGAGATGGGCGAAGAAAATGTAGACAACAACAAGATGAAGAGGGGCATCATCAAGAGAGAAGGCATAGCAGGCCACATCACAGGAGACATGGTCATGATAGGGGCTATGATGGACAAAATGACTATGATGAACCACTACTTGCTACTAGACGTATGATCAACACCTAGGAGGCAACTCATATTTCTACTAGGCATCAAAGGGATAGCTATATTAAACATCTTGATATGAAGAACATTCCTAAATTTGAAGGAGGCTACAATATTGACCTATAATGTTATTTGCAAGCCTTCAATGATGCCTGTGCTTTGCAGAACATTGAAAATGACTAGCAAATGCTCAAAATATTCCATGGGATACTCGTAGAAGAAGTTGAAAGTTGGTACTAGTCCTTGGAACTAGAATTTATTTGTAGATGGAGTATGATGTTAGAGATTTTAAATAACAAATATTAGACGTACTCCAGGGTATTGAATTTGTGGGCAAGAAATTCAAGTATGGAAGTAGGGTAACCACGAATCCCTTGATGCAGTTACTATTCACAACTACACTAGTTCCCAGACCATGGTCTCTTTTAAGAAAAGTAACTTCACCATATCATAAACTAGCTTAGAAACAAAACTAGGACTTTTGGGATCTATGCCCAAGGGACATTATTAGAGATGAAACCCCATTTGATCCAAAGGCTTATTGAACATGTAGCAATGGAAGAAGGGGAGTTGAAAAAGAGAGAAAGTGTAGAACAATATAATAGAGATTCCTACATTAACAAAAATGAGGTACATCTTTGTGATCTAGAGGAAGAAATATCACTAGAAAAGGTTGTGTAGAGAAAGACCTTGCCAATTCATAAATCTATTATAGAAATATCGGCCAATGTAGATAAGATGTGGAACCTCTTGAATGAAAAGTTCCAAACAATACTTAAAATGGTAGAGGAGAAAACAAAACAAAGGAATAGGGATAAGAACAAGAGAAGGAAGAAGAACATGACAAAGAACTATTATCAGTAGACAGGTAAAGTTGCATCAGTAGATGAGGTTGCAAGTTCTAATACAGATAATAATTGGTGTGACATATGCCAGTATGACCATCCTAAGGGATGTTGCTCAATTGTGTCATACTTGTAAGAATGTGGGGTTTATGCTTAAAGCCAAGGCTTGTTAAGAGACAACTTCCTAGGAGGTTGCCTTATCCTTAAGGCAACTACCTTCAACAGTTCCACTAGCAATAGTACTACCCAAGTGGAATGTTGTCTCAACCTCAACACTATTATCACCAATGGCAAAACCCATAGTCATGGGGGATGCTACCACCAAGGCAGTAGTATCCTTACTGTTGATCAACCTCATATGGTTACTATGTCTAATAGCCTATGTAACCAAGTGGCTCTACAATCCACACTTCTTTTTCTTCAGTCTCTAAACATCATTGACCTACCACTTCACATGTTGAATCTTCTTCCACGTATACTCCTCATTACTTGCAGGAACACTATACATCTCAAGCCTCTACTCTTTGCCACTTGCATCACCTATGCAAGGAGAAATATCTCTACAGCCTCAATAGTGTAATGCCACATGAGTAATAAACTTACGGATGGATAAAAACTCAAGTAATTCTTAGCATAAGTCTCAAAAAAGGCCATTTTTAAGTTCAACCTAAGCCATCATAGGCATCTATAGCTACAAATTCCTCAAACTGCCCAAGGAATATCTACCAAACTGCCTTTAAACTAAAAATACAAAATTATACAAGTTGTACAAATTGTCATGTTAACTCATGTAGTCATCGGCTAGATAAAGGTAGGACACCTTCCTAGGAAGTGACCTAGCCCTGAGAACCTTGTAATTTATTTTCATATTTAAAGAAATGTTCCCAAATTTTATAGGGAAGGCTTGGTTGAGTACAATTGATGCTAAGTTAGGAATTAAAGACCTCTCCTTGGAAATCTCCAAGGAAAATAAATTTTATAAGGTAGAGGAGAAGAGGGTTTCATGCATCATGTATAATGACATAGGGCGCAATTACATGCAGAGAATATGGACAATCAAAAGCACATCCATCACAACATATAAGATGTATGCTAAAACCACCAATATTCAATGGTGTTTGTACATAGCAATTACAAAATAGCAAAGCACCCATTGACTAACTACAAATAACTACTCCAATGCTACAATATTCATGGAACCAACAAAGATCCTTCCCATATTTTTTTCCTAGTAGATAGTAAGTGGGCTAAGAATGAAATATATGATAAATGATGTAAATATTTTTTTTCTAAAACCCATCATTACAAAAAATTTGATATATAGATCTTGTTCTTCATCTAGAAGTCATGAAATATTTAACTTAAATAACTTATTGCTTGTTAACAAATAAGATTCTCTCAACCAAATTATAGGTATATATTATAACTATATAACTAAGCTAGTGATTGCTAGTCATTACTTGTAGTGATCATTTAAACATAATAAATGAAAAGGATTCTATCTATAGTTATACATCATTCAAATCCAATTCATGAAAGTGTAATAAAAAATAGAGTAACTTGTAATACCATAGAACCCATTATTTGACGATTAAGAACATGTTAAAATACACCAGGAATGATCAATGTTCAAACTTGCATAATTGAAAAAATGCATTATGGAAAATGTTTTGACATCCATAATAGTAAAAATACATCATCAGAAAAATTGTAAAATCATTCTTCATTAGATTTAATGTGTTGCTTTTCATCTAATCTACTTTGAAGGTGAGAACCCTTGGATATCTTGATGTATCTTTCTTTGGAAATTGGAGAGAATATCTTCAAATTGCCAATACTCTTTACTCGAGATAGTGCCATAAATGTAAGACCTGTTGTTTCTTTACTGCCAACATCTACACATGCTTTCTCCAAGGTTATTCCCTGTGACTTATGTATAGTTAAAGCCCATGCTAATCTCAATGGTAGTTGGCGAGATCCTCCACATATGATTGGTGGAATGGATACTTGTCAAGGATGTTCGTGATCATACGGTATTCCAATATAAGATTCAAACTCAATGATAACATACAATGGCAACTGTGGAGGTTTATAGTGCAGACTATAAATCATTTTTTAGTGACTCTCAATGCACCATAAACCAATCCTATTTCTAGCCATAGATTAATAGTATGCGTGACCCTTGCAGCTTCACAAATGAACACTACTCAATCTAATTCTTCTTCTTCATCATCCCAAATTTTGACATCATTTGTGTTTCTATCTACTATGCACTATGCAACTGGCTTTTGCATTTTTAGCTAATACCTTTTCATTATGCATATGCACCTTATCCTTTGTATCAAATAAATGCACATAATCCTCAAACCCATCTCGCCCATCTGATGTTGATGGAAGATTCATTCTTTTGCTTAAAAATTCATAATCATCATCATTGATCTTTCCTTCTTGCATATTCATCAAAAATTTTCTAAATCTTTGTTGCCATGGATCATTGACCCTTTTCCGATACACAACATCCAAGGTTACAAATGTATTGAATGCTAACATCTTTCATAAGTGGAAGCTATGTAAGATCTCTAATGAGTATCACTAATCTACTACCAAAATTATCTAATTGGCTTTTTGGAAATATTTCTTTAAGTCTTCTGTCAATGTTGCTAAGTAATTTGCCACCTATAAAACTCATTTCCTACATAACAATATACTTTATGTATTTATATCGATTTTGTAATGAAGCCAAATTTTATGTAGCTAGTGGTTTGTACTCCTTGATTCTAATATTTAATGCAAAATATATTGTAGTTACATTAATATTATATGCCATAGCACTAGTAGGGGTGAGTGCCAATAAGCTATTTTTTTCCTGATGGGCAAGTTCAACTAAATTCTTTACAAATAGTATTAATGAGATATGATTTTCCTATGCCTATTGTACCTTGAATAATCATCAATAGGGGATCAACTCCATTGATTTCAAATTGTTGCATATACAGATGGCTGGTGATGATCATGTAGCATTTCTTATGTTAAACTCCTAAAGAAGATAAGTCCACCTTTTTTTAGTTATTTCTTGAAGGTGTTATTATCCCATGTTGATGAGTGGCGAGGTACCCCTACACTCAACCATACAAAACGAGCGTCACATGCGCGATCCGGTCGAACTCCGCAGATGGACTAGTTGTGGCACCTAGATAGTTAGCCTTAGGTCGCAGTTCGCTGTCTTCCCACCTAGCCTAGTTTTGCATATGTCATGTATGGTTTAGTCTAGATGAGGTGTATGATGTGTTCTAATTCTAATGCTACTCCTGATGGCGGTGGAAAATAATACTAACTAAGCTAAGCTAGGGGGAAAAGGGTAAGAAAATCTAATCTAGCCTAAGTGCGACGAGCAACCGATTCCTTGATCAACCGTACACATCTTGGACTTCGTGCACGACTACCACTGGAACTACCAAGCATAGGCCTAGGTATGCCACTGGGATTACCAAGCGTAGACCCCAAATACGCCACTGGGTTACCAAGCGTAGATCCTAGCTACACCACTGGGCTACCAAGTAGTCACACTTAAATGCTCGTAATCAAGTCGTACTCGTTCCGCTTCTAGGAGTTTAAGGGTGAGAGACTAATTGCGATGAGTAACCGATTCCTTGACTAGCCGTACACATTCGTAGATGCTCGTAATCAAGTCGTACTCACACTACGCTATGAAAGTAATAAATAACAAATAAATAAACTAAGTGATTGATGCAATGATGAAGTAATCTCGATCTTTATTGCCGGTCATGTGCGTGTCCAAGTACGGCACACTCGAATAAAGACACTGTACAATTACATTTACCACACTGTGGGCAGACACGGGAAAAAATCTAACTCTAGAGGGATCAAACTGCCAGAGCTTCGCTACTCTAAAACTAGGATCCTGAATGAGGGAGAGCCACCTCTTATTTATAGATATGGTGGTGGACTGCAATATCGCGTACGCGATATTGCGGCTTGTGCGAACCGCGTCTCATCATACCCGCACGACTGAATAAAAACTCATCCTCGAGTTACAAGGAGAACAAGCTTCAATGATTACACAGTGGATAGGTATGGGATTATTAACTGGAAAAAGAAATGGACTAATGCCGTAGTGTGGGAAGACACAACATAGAGAAAAATACTACAACTACAAAAATGTGGAACTCATGTAGTTCCTGGTGGCGGTGGCTCCTCCATGGGTGCTTTCCCTTTGTCACGTGCTCCAAGCTTTGAAGGTTGATGACACTGAAGAATAGCCTGGAGTTTCTCCTCTTCGGTCCGAGGATCTTGTGCCGTCCATGCTGATGCTCCGATGTTTGATGGAGTCGGCACTTCCCACGGACAGGGTAGTTGCGGGAACATCTGATTAGCTTTGATGTATCATGCCACGAACACCCGTCGTTCCTCTTCATAGGCTCTGGCTTTGTCTTTGTATTCATGAAGTTCTGTTAGCCGTCGAGCCAAGTAGGTTGCCACATCTTTCTGTCCTTGGTAGCTTTCTTTTACCACCACGAGTTCAGAATTTGCGACATCTAATTTTTCAGCCAACTTCTTTCGCTCTGCAAATTCTGCTTCATATTTGATATGGGTGGAAGCTACCTGCAGCTCAAGCTCTGACCTCGGGCATCCTACTGTTAACATGGCCAAGTTGGCATATCGAAGGTTTGCCAACTCCATGTATTTAGTTAAGTCTTGGATCTACAGGTCTTGGTTCTTAATTTCCACTTGGTGGGCAATATGGTCCCCCAATCAGTGTGATGGGCACTGATGTTGTTGATTTGAGCTTTGACCATATGGATCTCCTTCTCTAGGATTTGTTTGTACATCCCCACCTGATCACAGAAATGCTCCTTCAGCTTCTCATGTCGTTTAGCCTCATTCTGCCACGCGCTAATTTTGATGGCTGATTTTTTTCGAATTGCGCGTACTTCCTCCATTGAGAGGGTTCGATTTTCTCTAGCTAAAGGGCTTACATCTCTGTTAACCCGAATGAATTTTTCTAGTAGCTGATGAAAGTGTTCATCAAGAACATTCTTTTGTTTCTCCACAGAAGTTAACCAAAGATTATCTGCAACCAACTGCTTATTCTCTTCTTGTAAGGCCCTGAGTGCCTTAAGATGCACATGAGTTTGCGCTTGAGCTGCGGAGGCATCCCAAGTGGCCGTCTCCTTTTTTTCTACCACCTTCTTATTTTCTGCAATTAGTTTTGTTAGTTGCTCGGTTCTAAAATTGTCTAGTTGGTCTGCAGGAACCAATCGCAAAGGATCCCGCTGTGCTGCTTGTAAGGCTATGAGCTGCTCTTGTAATTTCTGCACTTCAGCTTCAGCATGTTCTACCCTTACTTCGGATAGGACTAGCTTCCCCTTTGTGGAAATGAGGTCTGATTGAATTGCTGTTACATCCTGGGGGATGTTAAACAGGGACATCAAAACTTGTCCTGTTTGAAGCAATCTATCCAATACATCCTCATGTTTTGTAGGAATCATTGAGGTTTCGACAATAGTTTGAGCATCTTGTGCTCCTGAAAGATCTGCTGGTGGCACAACAGGTACATTGAAAGACTCTTTGATGTGGTCAGTGACCACTTCAACAGCTCCAGTGGCATCCTGGTGTTGCATGACCACCACAATGGCCCCTTCACCAGTCTCTAACTGCACCTCAAAAGATGCCACGTGTCCAGAGATTTGTTGTGACCATATACTTTCCCCTCCTCCTGTTTGCATTGATAACTCACCCCGTGTGCGATCTACTAAAATCGTAGGCTGGTTGGCATCATCGATGACATGGAAGAGATTTGCATCATCACGACTTCCCCAACTAACCATCTCAACGATGGCCCTAAGATGGCTCATCGACGGTCTGTAGTCTTGCAGTGGTGGTGGATCCTAGCCTGTGCTGGGTCCTTCTTCTTGTTGTTGGCTGGGACCTGTGGCTAGAGGTTGATTGGGTCTTGCAAGTTGAGTTGCAGGGGATCCAATCATCTGTTCTTCATCTTCTTCATCTGGTCCTAGCTCTTCGCCAGTGCTCTTTCTTGGAGCTGGCGCCTTTAATAATTCAGCATAAGAAGCATTTTGGGCCTTTCGGAGGACGTCATTTGTATATCCCTGAATACCAGCCCGTCGGCACAATTTTCTAATAAGGCAGGGAAAAGGGAATGCCATTTTCCCTGACTTCCGTTCTTCGAATCGCCTTAGGATCTCCATCAAATATAGATGAGGAAGGTTAGCGTTAACCTTTCCCATCAACACTGCACATCCTCTTGCCGCATACGTTGATATTCTTTTCAAACCTTTCGTGGGGAAGAGGTGATAGGTTTCGATTTTAAAATAAACTCGCTCTTCCATTGTCAGCTCACCAAAAGCTTTATCTCTACATAAGCCTTCTCTAATCAATCTTTTAGCACATCAGGGTCTGATCGGGTGGATAACCGAGCAACATGGGGGCCTGAATTCGGAAGGTTTAACACCTCCAAAATCACCTGTGTAGAAAAATCTACTGTCACACCACCGATGTTAACTGTGGTGCCTTTCTCCTTATTGTGCCAAAATAGGTACATTTCTCCTAAGTACCAGGCACCTTTTTCAGAGAGGATAGGCCATAAGGGAGACCCTTTGAGGTGATCCCTAATAGCCTCAGGAGCGAACTCTATGAAAGATTTGAAGTTGAGTTCCACAATCACTGAAGCAATTATGGACTTCGTATGGATAGCCTGAACACATTCCGGGGGCAACGTGAGTTGTTGTCCCGGTTCAGGCGCAGTAGCTCCTCCTTCTGCCTGCCCAGATCGTCTGGTAGGAGGTTCTTCTTGATGGATACTAAATGAGTGCACCTCCTACTCGTTATGTTGTCTGGCAAGGCCTTGCCTTCTACCTCTCCTAGGTTGTTTCGCTCCACCTTGGGTAGGACTCTTCTGCTGTGAACATTTCGGGGCCATCTGCAATCACACGGGCCAACATTAGTAAGGTTGTTTTCAAATTCAAGTTATACCTTACTACATGCCTTTAATTGAAGATATTATGTTATCATGTGATTGTGCCCAAAAATTACAATGATGGGTCCTATGACTTAGGTGGATTTTCATTTAATCTCCTGGTATACCTAAGGTCATATGATTTTTGGCACAATTTCTTCTAAGTGTTAGTATTAATTACCCTAATTGATGTCCTTTGGGCGATGAAAAATTTCAAAAAATTTAGGCACTTTTTGTCAAATGTCTCTCCCCCACGACTAAACTGAACACTCCGGGTTCAAGCAGGTTCAAATGGAATTAAAATCGGAGTACCAGCGCGCGAGATATAGGTGAAAAAGTAAGGGTTACGCAATTGCAAGTTGCAAAGAAAAAATTCAAAAATTCCCCCCGCGTAAATGGCCAAATGATGCTAAGTGTTGTAGTGGGGGTTCCTATTTATAGGAAAATAGGACACGATATCATGTACAGTACATCGCATATGCGATATCACGTGGGATGCGATATCGCGTACGTGATATCTCGTCCCAACTAAGGTGAGACACCTGAAAAAGACCGAATTTTTAATGATTTTTCTTGAAATTAATGTGTAAAGTGAGGACATTAGCAAGGATTAATATATTCAAGGGTAATTACATGAATTCGAGAGGCACTTTGGATGATAAGGATGTGAATTTAACAATTAAAACTTTGGCGGTTATGAAGAAAAGGGAATGTAATGGTACATTGGAACGTTAAAGTTTTGAGGGTTAATAAATGGGAAAGAAATTTATGAAAGTTAAGCCGAGGGTAAGAGATTGTGTGTTCTAGCTAGAGAATTAATGAAGATTACACAAAATTACACAAGTGGGTCCTCCCCAAAGCAGGTTTCAACCTATTATGCCCTTGTGTAACCACACTTAAAGTGTCCATGGGCACTAGAAGGGTTAGAGGTAAACTACACTAACTCCACAAAACACACACATGTAAATATCACCGAAATGAGATGAAAATTCTATGTTACATGGGACACGAGCTACAATTACACGAACAGTGAGATGAGACGAAGTATAGAAAGGGATCGTAGAGATTGGGACATGAGGTATTTGACCCAGGGTACAATGAATCCTGCGTGTAAAACATGATTAAGGTGTCATTAACCCATCATTCTGAGATCAGGACCAAGTCCATCCTTCTAATCAGTGACATCGCATTGTTTCATCCCATGATGAACAACTATGAGAGTACCATAACAATAAGGCGTATGATCACTTGGCATTTAGTACAAGGGAGGAGTGTTTTCTTTTTTGTTTTATGGCACTTCTGTTTCTTTTCTTCTTCTTTTCTTTTTTTCACTTTATGGAATCTAGAGAAGCCACCAACCTTCAAGCATGGGTGCATGTCTTTCCAGTGGGACCCCCTAGAATAGCTTTTGAATTTTGAGTGCCCTTTTGATTACTCTTACTTCCATTTTTCATTAGATCTACAAGGATCTTAGTACAACCAAGTTGCATGATAACACCCACAAATGACACCAAAGAGAATCCACAAGTCCCCTTGATGTCACACCCTAATCATTCCCTCCTAGTCCATCCTTCTTCATTCTGGGTACAATGACACAAAATTAATTTTAAGTTTTAGAAATTTCAAGAATATCATTGTACCCTCGAACAGAACCTCCTTATTTATAGAGTGGATGAGTGGGTGTAATGAGCTCACTGTTTCAAATAATTGACCACTCATGACTTAATAACATAAAACACACCGCAACCAATGATCCACATGAGTGTTTTATTCATAGACGAGATTACTTACAAGAATGGAAAAAGACAAACACACAAACACACACAAAAAAGATAAAAAGATAAAACAAAAAGTTGGAAAATGAAAAACTAAAAAATAAAAAAGTTGTAAAATTAAAGAAAATGAAAAATATTTATTAATCCTACTTGTCATTGAAATGGGGGATGTCCCCCCATAACTAAACAGTTGAGTATGGCAAGGATTAATAAATGGAAAATGAGGATCCTTGCATATTGGAAATATTGAAGCTGGTCTAGACTTATCCCCTCGGGGTTCACACACTTGATTATAATAAGCGTAGTGGGGCATTTTATACGATGTAGTTCCCAGATAATGAGTTGACCCACTATGGTGTTTGTGACTGTTAGATGGTATGCAAGGATTGAACTAATGCCTCCCATGGTTGTGTTCATTGGGCCTTGTGGTTGTTGGAGTGTTAGTTGGTGGCCCTAATGAAGTTACATGAGGCGTTGGGTTTGAAGGTAAGGATGCACCACATTTTTGGGCTTGTGCTGGGTTGGAAGATGTAGTGGCCTCAGAATTATGTTGTCCCTTCCTACGGCCATGTTTAAAGAAAGGACGCCTTTGATGTTGCTGAGGTTGCTCACTGCTGTTAGTAGCAGTAGCACAAGTGTTGTTCATGGGTTGCGGTGGTACAAACACCTTAGGAACAGTTGGTGGCATTGTGGAAGGAGGGAAAGGATAAGAATGTTGAAATTTAGGAGGAATGAAAGGTGCACAAGGTGGTGGTTGTGTTGGAGGTATGGGCTGATAGTATTATGGAGAAAGGTGTTGTGGTGAGATAAAGTGTGGCGGCCCAGTTGAAGAAACAGGGTGTTGAACATGATAAGTGTTTGGATTTGGATAATATGAAGGGTGCCTCCAGTCTAAGGGTGGATTTCCCCATGACTGGGATTGTTGCCACTATGGTCTAACATAGTATCTCTGTATGAACTCTGGATGTAACGTGTTTCCCCAATGCTCATGTAGATGTAACAGTATGGGGCATTGACCCTTGGGGTGATCGTACAGGCATATGTTGCATTCATATGTAGGATTGGCAGTTGAGCACTTAGTCCCTTCATTCCTTCTTTCTGAATGTCTATTATTTCGCCCTGCTTCGTGGGCTGTCAAAACTCTATCTCTAATGATGTTGATATATTCTCCACACTTTTGATACATCCATTCCAACATCTTATTGATCTTTGCCTCGACTTCTTCTAAAGATTGTTGTATTGGCAAAGATGATGTTTCCACCTTAAGGTTTGTGGATCTCTCTTTGTTATGATCATGGACCTTTTTTGAGTTAATATTTTGGTCCTGTTGATGTTTTTCAACACTCTCCCATGTAGCTATTTCTCCTTCTTCTTTTGCTACCCGCTTAATAAGCTGTTGGATATGATGGACTCTTAGCTTGTATAGTTGACCTCGGGCATACGTTCCTAAGGTCTCTCTTGTTTCATTACGTAGCCCATCAATGATATGGTACATTAGCCTTTCCTCGGAAAACCCATGGCCTGGACAGTTGTTTAACAGTGCATAATATCTTTCTAAGGCCATGTCCAAGGGTTCATGTTTTGCTTGTTTCCATCCTTGGATTTGTTTCCTCAAGGCTGACACTCTTGCGTAGGTTTGATATTTTTCGTTAAAAACCTCTACCATTGTTGACCAGCATTGTATTGAATTTGGTTTTAACGATCTATACCATACTTTAGCCTGGTCAACAAGTGTTATAGGAAAGAGCTTCAGTTTTTGCCAATTGTTATCAATGTTATTCCATGTGCAGGCATCGTAGAAAGCTAGTAAATGTTGATGCGGATCTAAGTCATAGCCTCCTGAAAATTTGAGAAAGTTATTTAAATCAAGCCTGGGTAGTTGGCTCTCTTTACGATGCCTACGTGAGATTCAAACATCCTCTTGTATTTGCGTTAAGCTTGTAGTGGCTAGTGGGGGTTCATCGTCATTGGGTAAGTTAGGCTTTCGTGCATTGTGATGACGTTGTTTTTGTTCATGCTTATAGGAAACTCCCACTTCAAGTTGTATACTCCAATCTTCATCATCATATAGCTCATTGGTTCTCCAATGAACTTCCTCATTAAGTGTGGCTTTATTATCATTTTGTAGGAGAGGCATTGTTGTGTGTGAATTTATGTGAATTTTTAATAATTATTTCTTCTTTCTAAGAGATGTATCATTAAGTTCTTTACAACGACCTTATATGATATAACTAATCTAGATAACTAGCACCATCCCCAGCAACGGCGCCAATGATGAGTGGCGAGGTACCCCTACACTCAACCATAAGAAACGAGCGTCGCACGCGCGATCCAGTTGAACTTCGCAGATGGACTAGTTGTGGCACCTAGATAGTTAGCCTTAGGTTGCAATTCGTTGTCTTCTCACCTAGACTAGTTTTACATATGTCACGTATGGTTTAGTCTAGATGAGGTGTATGATGTGTTCTAATTCTAATGCTACTCCTGATGGCGGTGGAAAATAATACTAACTAAGCTAAGCTAGGAGGAAAAGGGTAAGAAAATCTAATCTAGCCTAAGTGCGATGAGCAACTGATTCCTTGATCAACCATACACATCTTGGACTTCATGCACGACTACCACTGGGACTACCAAGCATAGGCCTAGGTACGCCACTGGGACTAGCAAGTGCAGACCCCAAATACGCCATTGGGTTACCAAGTGTAGATCCTAGCTACACCACTGGGCTACCAAGTAGTCACACTTAATGCTCGTAATCAAGTCGTACTCGTTCCACTTCTAGGAGTTTAAGGGTGAGAGACTAATCGTGATGAGTAACCGATTCCTTGACTAGCCATACACATCCGTAGATGCTTGTAATCAAGTCGTACTCACACCGCGCTATGAAAGCAATAAATAACATTAAATAAATAACAAATAATAAACTAAGTGAATGCTGCAATGATGAAGTAATCTCGATCTTTATTGCCGGTCATGTGCATGTCCAAGTACGGCATACTCGAATAAAGACACTGTACAATTACATTCACCACACTGCGGGCAGACACGGGAAAAAATCTAACTCTGGAGGGATCAAACTGCCAGAGCTTCGCTACTCTAAAACTGGGATTCCGAATGAGGGAGAGCCACCTCTTATTTATAGATATGGTGACGGACTACGATATCGCGTACACGATATCATAGGGAACGATGCGATATCACGTACGCGATATCGCGGCCTATGCAAACCACGTCTCATCACATGTGATTTATGACTATGAACAAAAGATGTAGCAATCTTTGCAACATCTTCTCTAGGATAACTAGTTGACCATTCATGCTATCTATCTCGATCCCTTCCCTTAAACCAAGCATTTCAAGTTCACTTCATTAAAAATGAGTTGATGCAAGTAGATGTCAATTCAGTATTTCAAAATCATATTCAATATCATCATGTCTTTCTGGAATAACATCACTATATTGCCTCTCTTCCCCGCAAGAACATTCAAAATCTTCATTGAATATCTCCTCTTCTAATTCATATATGTGTCGAATAGAAATCCATTTTAGTTCAATTTCTTTATCATTTCTTCCAAATCATGTTTCACATCTCTAAATGGATAGTGTAGTAGCAACTGTGCCCAACAATAATCTATTCATTTTTCCTCTCCTACTCTTGGAGATACTCTAAATATAGGATATGTTCTGACAACAATTGGTTATGGTCGGGTCCTCCACACTATAATCTCTCTCTTTTATGAGGTAAATGTAACATATTTCACAACATTCAGTAATGAAACGCCTTCCATTTCTAATGGTCTCTTTTGATATGCATTGATAAGGGATGTGTATGTTTCTGGTTCCTCATCTCCATCGACAACTAGTATAACTCTTTTATAGATATCTCTAGACACATTTATAGTATCAAATGTTCTACTACATTCAACCAATGGAAGTTCATATAGCATATGATAAACCTCCATAGCACCAATGTCTCTATCAGCTGCAATATCCATCATAGTCTTTTGTATGCATTCATTACATTTTCTTCTAGGTTTCAAGAATCCGTAATACAAAGTAACAAATCATGAAAGGATTTTGACTTCTGTTCATATTTTGTTGCATATTTTTTTAATATACTTAATAACAACATATTTTTCAAGCACTAGTTGAAAGTTTGTGTTTGCTCTCCATGTTTGAATAATCATTCTATTATGAACATTCAATTTCAAATCATTTCGACATGGTTTGTAAGTAACATGATTTTTGTTTTGTAGATCTTGAAAGAGTTCTGATTGAGCACACAATGGCCATGGAACATTATACTTGAGGAAAAAATTAAATTTCTATAATTTTTGTTCTAGATCAAATACATTAATGATGTAAATAATAACCAATGTATTCAACAAAATTTAATTCTACCTACAAACTTGTATATTATTTTGAGTTCTTAAACATGCTCCTCTCTTACATTGTGTATGACACTGAAAAAAATTTAAAAGCCCAACATAATCAATATCAAGATCCATGAATTGTAGCTGTTGACTTTCAATCTCACATAGATGCCTCAGATTATTAACAAGTTGCATTTGCAAATGAAAGAATTGTATAATTTTAATGATTGTTTCAAATTACTTCAACAATATTTTAAAATTTAAAACAAACAAAACAAAGGTTCATAAATTCGAAATAACTTACATCATTGGATATTCCATCTTAAGTGAATCTACTATTCCATGAATTTGTTATTGCATGAAAAAACTCTCTCATATTTTTAACTACTTCTAGATCATTCCAGTCTAGTTCCTCTATGTTTGGAGCTCCCTTGATCCAAAGAAAGCCACACACATGTGATGATCCCCTATGTTGTTATTCATATCTTGTCCAATAATCAACCACATTGAATTTCTCAAATAATACCTTTTCTTAAAATGCCTTATGTTGAAGATTCATAAACTCAACAAGTATATGTGGATTCTCAATAATATTTTTCATTTTCAATTCCTTTATTGTAGAAACATTTTTTGGTGGTTCTCCAAGCATTACCCTATGTAGGTCTAACTAGTAAAAATCTACTACACTTAGACTAAAAAAAATAGTCAGTGTACCCAACTCATTTATCAAATCAAACAATTGTTCTTTGCATTTTCTCCAATAGGAAGGTGTTCCTTGTATTGTTAGGATTCTTATATAACTGTAGATAGATTCCTTTTTATTTGATATGCTTAAATGATCATTGCAAGTGATGACTGGTGATCACTAGCTTAGTTATATATATACCTATAATTTGATCTAGAGAATCCTATTCATTAACAAGTAATAAGTTATTTGAGTAAAATATTTCATGACTCTTGGATGAAGAACAAGATTTGTATATTAAAATTTTCATAACGATGGGTTTTAGAAAAAAATACTTACATCATTTAGTGTATATTCTCATTCTTAGCCCAGTAGATAGTGAGTGTTACATATTTTTTCTGCCAACAATAGTGAGTTAGTAAGCCCACTTTTTATTATACCAAAGAAAGGAGAATAGTGAAGTGTTTGTATAGATTTTAGGTTGTTGAACATGACCACTTTCAAAGACCATTTTCCATTGCCATTTGTGGATCAAGTATTCAATACTATTATAGGGCACTATTACTATAGTTTCCTAGATGGATATAGTAACTACAATAAGATCTAAATCACACAAAAAGACAAGGCCAAATAACATTCACAGATCCTTGGGATACTTTTGCATACAAAAAGATGTCGTTTGACCTAGGCAACACTCTTGTAACCTTCCAATGCCTAGTCCTTAGCATCTTTCAACAGCAAATTGGCATTGGTGTTGAATTCTTCATAGATGACTTCTCCACCTATGATGTTGATTTTGACCAAGCATTGAACCACCTTAAGCAGGTACTAAAACGATGTGTGGAAATGAACCTATGACTTAATTGGCACAAGAGCCATTTGATGATCTAGGAGGGCATTGTCCTAGGGCATCAAGTTTCAAAAAAAAAAAATAGAATTGAGTTGAATACTAGAAAGATAAGGGTTATTTAAGGAATTACTAGATGACCTTAAACAATCAAAGATATGAGGTCATTCCTTGGACATATAGGTTAGTATAGGCATTTTATTGAAAAATTCCTCAAAATCATCAAGCCGCTAGTTAATCTTAACAAGAAGGATGTACCATTTAAGTGGACTAAGAAACATGAACAAGCATTGTAGTACTTAAAGAAAAAGCTCATGGAAACACCAATTCTACATGCATCCTAATTGGTCCAAACCTTTTCATATCATGATCAATGCATCCAATTATGCATTAGGAGAGATGCTTACCTAAATGGATGATCAAAACATCCTTAATACATCCATTGTGTAAGCATTAGCATTGTGTGTGCACAACTAAATTACACCACTACAAAAAAAGAACTTATGGTGGTGTTTTACACTCTTTAGAAATTCAAACACTATGTGCTTTGATATTTCATTTTTGTGCATACTAATCATAGTGAAATTCACTTCCAAATAAACAAGCTAGCAGTAAGTTCACATGTTATATGGTAGTTGGTGATTTTGTAGGAGTTTTATCTAACAATGGTGGACAAAAAGGAAAAAAAGAATGTAGTTTCTGATCATCTATTTTAGTTAAGATGGGATAAAAAGGCTAATGAAGAGCCCTTACCTAAGTGATTTCTAGATGAACTTCTCTTTGCTAAGGCAACTAAATTTCAAGCACCAAGGGTTACAAACTAGTATGATGAATTCCTCTCATATCTACTCATGTAAAAGATTCCTACAAAAAAGGATCATAAGTAGAAGTAACAGTTCCTCCACTAGGTAAAATACTATCTAGAGATAGAGGGGACCTTTATAAGATTTATGCTAATGGCCTAGAATGGGGTGTCTATTTGATACAAACCAACTAAGAGTCCTTGGCAATGCTCATGAGGATTCTTATAAGGACCATTATGTAGGAATAAGAATAACCATAAAAATCCTAATGGTAGGATATTTCTGGCCTATGATCTTCAGGGATGCTCATCATTATGCCCATTCATCTAAATGATGTCAACAAGATGGAGGAATGACAACTAGGATGGAAGGGCCCTAAGTGCATCCTATCACTGGAGCCTTTCGATCTTTGGAAAATTGATTTCATGGAACCCATCACTCCATGTCCAACAGGAAGTCTTACATTATTGTTACAATTGACTATTGTACCAAATGAGCTGAAGTTATAGTTATTCCTAACTATACTTCTTCCACTATAGTTCTTTTGTCTAGTAAGAGGTGGTAAATAGGTTTGATGTACTTAGGACACTAATTTCTATAATGAAATCCATTTCATGGGTGTTACCTTCTATAGGTTAATGTAATACTTAGAGGTAAAACATAAACTTACAACATCCTATCATCTTCAAGCTACTAGTTAAGTTGAGGTAACTAATAGGGAAATCACAAGAATTCTAACATGGACCATTAGTAAATATAGAAAAGATTAGAGCACTAAAATAAATGATGCCCTATGGGCCTACCACTCAACATGGAAACTTCCTATAGGCTACTCTCCCTATGAGTTAGCATATGAAAAGTTACCCAAACTTCCAATTCAAATTGCACTTCGTTTACTCACAACTGCATGTTAGCTTGACCTAGACATTAACTTAGCATATAAAGAAAGATTAATGAAACTTAACATGCTAGATGAAAATCAAAGGATAGCCCTTATGTTGAATGAACTACACAAGGCATACCATAAACAACATCATGATGATAGAACAAGGAAAGTTAAATTTAAACCAAGAGAAAAGATTTTCTATTAGAATTCCATGCATGTGCCCCAATGAACTAAGTTTTGAACATTATGAAAAGGACCATATATTATACACTCAACTTTTTCTTTCAAGGTTATGATAATCTACCACCCAACAAGCCCTCAAGAGCACATGTTGATCAACATCTAACAACTAAAGTCCTTTACAAACTTCCAAGTAACTAGTTGCAATCATAACAACTCAACCCATGAACACACTCACTTCACTTCTCAAATCTCCTTCTTCCAACTTAATCATGAGCAAGGAGACCATCTACGATAATACCTTGGTGATGATGAAAAATGTTTTTTTTTCGTTTTGTTTTACATTGTTCTTTATATGTTTTCCATTTTTCTAATATTTTGATATTTTCTTTATCTATTTTTACTTTTACCTTTATTTTATAATTTTTTTTCTTTTTTGCTTTGTCATTTTTAAAGATAATTCAATTTTATTCAATTTTTGTTACAAATTTTAATAATTACTAAATGCAGTTATCAAGATTATAACTATTTGTATAGGCCAACTTTATCTTTGGATTATGTTCTCTTCTATTTGTATCAAGTAGTGAGCTCATGACATTCGTCCATTCCAATCCATCTCATATAGAGATTTGTATCATGGCGACATGATGGTTCTTTCACATGAAAACTAAAAGTAACATGTGATCTTGTTACATAATGAATCAAGAAAGGACCAAGTGGGAATAAAAAAAAGATGTATCCTCAAGGAAATTTGATGAGTTCTCTCCTTGACTACTAATGAATCATCAAAGAGTTGCGTCAATGGGCGCCCATCGACATGGCCTCGTCTATGTGGTGTTGCCTTGTCTACATAGTGTTTGCTATGTTTAGGAGGCCCCATTGACGTAGCTCCACAATAAAGTCTATAAATACATGCTTACCCATTGTGTTTATGAGGCATGTCTTGTCATAGTTGTAGCAGAGCTCTAGCAGTTTTGTCATTTGAAAGTTAGAATATTTTTTTAAGTGCCTGCAGTAGGGGTCAAACAGTGTACGGATCTTTATTCGAGCACTGATGTACTTGAGCACAGTAGTGTGAATGGCAATAAAGATGAGTCTTTTGATAAACCTTTCAACACTTGGAAATAGATTAATTATTTATTTATGCATTTAATTTTTTATGAAATTTTCTTTAAGGCTTTAAACAGTTAAATAATTAATTAGAATAAACTAAGTTAGATTAAATAATGATTAATTAAGCACATAATTGTGACCAGTTTGAGCATACGCTTGACACTTAGTAATCCTAGTAACAATTAACATTTGGTAACCTAGTAGTGCTAGACGTGTTCAAGATGTGTACAACAAGTGGGAATGGATGATTATGTTAGGATTAGTTAGGTGTAGTTAGTTAGATTAAGTTAGCAATTGAATTACTTCATTCCCTCAATCCTTTGTTTTAGGCATCCAAAACATAAAACATAAAAAATAATAAAAATCATATGCCTCAATTACACTTAACCATACCTTTGCATGTCACAAGTGTAATTGGAAAGATAATGAATGACTGTTAGGGCAAGTTCACTTCCTAAAGACTAGTGTATTGGAAGACATAGAGTCCATGGAATTCAATTGGATCACATATGAATTCTTAGTGATTCGTATGGTTAAGCATAGGAGTACTCATTTCTCATAATTGGCACCATTGTAGGGGACTCTTTTTGTTTGAAACATGCACTATCTAGGTATAGTAAAAATCATTAACATCGTTGGATGAACCCTGAGGTCAAAAATCATTCTAAAAATAAATATAATAATTTAAGCACACTAATAACTTATTTTTATTACAAAATGCCTTCTTCTCACAAGTGTGATGATACTAAATTTCCAGTGCCTCAAGAATGCAAGGTGGTATATACTCATCTAGATGAGTATGTGCCTGACTTCACCTTCATCCTGCACCAAGATGAATGCCTGTGATGGCAAGATATGGAAGGAAACATTGTAATGCCTCACAATTGATTTATGCCTAAGATGCTACCCCAAACTCTTAGGAGGTTGGGCATCTAGGATCTTCAAGAAGAGTACATTATGCATGACTATGATTATTGGGACTACTGTCCCACTGAAACACAATGTAGGAGAGATCAACACCAAGAGAAGCACCATGAGGCTATGAAGGGGAAATGGTTCACCAATCCCTTGTTCTTTCTCAAAAAAAAATGATAATGAGGATTCTCTCTTTGGGGATTCTCAACATGCAGATTCTCCATTCTTTGATATTGGTAATGGAGGCTTGAATGTGAAGCTACCATCAACTATCAATAATTTGGATTCAGGAAAAAGTGGGAGTTAAAGTAGGGACTCAAGCAAGCATCAAGATGATAAGAAAGCTAATGAACATGGTCATGACAAGAATAGAGAAGGTGAAAGACACCATGGTGGTGGAAATCCTCCTATTTCTTTGTCCTCTTCATCTACATCTTCTTCTTCCTCTTCTATTTCTGACACATGCCACTGAAAGAACAATTGTGATAAAGGTGAACAGTGGGATGATAATGATCACCAGGTCCACCATGAATGAAGGGGTAGTAGAGAATGTCATAGGCATCATCAAAATAATGATGATGATGAGCCTTTTCTAGCAACTTAGAGTATGCTAAATATCATAGAGGTAGTGAAAATTTTAACCAAGCATGTGAAAGATTGTTGGATCAAGTGACTTAACATGAATAATATCCCCAAATTTGAGGGAGGATACAACTCTGATCTGTTAACACATCTTCAAGTCTTTCACGATGATTGTGGCTTACAAGTTATTGAAAATGATTGGTAGAAATTAAAGCTATTTCCTAGGACACTCATCAAGGAAGTCAAAAGCTGGTATCGCTTCTTGGAGCCAGAATATATTCGTAGGTGGAGTATAATGCTAGATTTCTTCAATGATAAATACTAAATGTACTCCTAAGTGTCTAATCTAAGAAGGAAGATCCAAGGATGGAAGTAATGAACACATGAACCCTTGAATGCTACCATGGGCAGATACTATTCTCTCATACACTGATGCCCTGGCCATAGTTATTCTCAATAGGAACAACTTTGCCACATCATTGATGGACTCAAATAAAAAATGAGAAGAACTCTTGGGGTTTATGCCCAAGGAAGACTATTAGAACTTAGACCCAAAGATTGATGGAGCAAGTTGCAAAAGAAGAAGTAGAGCTAAGGAAATGAAAAGTGCTAAGGAATATAATAAGGATCCTTCCATTCAAAAAAGGGAGGTTTGATTTTGCAACAATGAGGAGGAGTTACCACTTGATGAGATGGCGAATAGAAAGACCTTTTTGATTCAAAAATCTATGTCTAAAATTTTGGCCAAGGTAGACAAAATGTGGGATTCATTGGATGAAAAATTCCAAACTACTCTAAAGATTGCAAAAGAATCAAGAGAGAAAAGTAGTGACCATAACCATATGAGGCGAAAAGAAGTTGAATGTACCTACCAAAGGAGTAAGGGCAAAGCTTCTGTGGTAGAAGAAGTTGTGGAGATAGAATCAAATGATGATGGTAGGTGTGACATTTTCCAATATGAAAATCCTTAAGGATGTTGCCCTATCATGTCATACTTGTAGGAGTTTGGGCTGTACACACTAAATCCTAGATTGGCAAGAAGGAAAGCACCCAAAAGATTGCCTTATCCTCAAGGAAATCCAAGGTAGTTCCACCAACAACAATAAGCTTATTATCCAAGTGGAGCTACACCATAGCCATATGAGTAATATTAGTAGTGGCAACACCCAAAGTCGTGGGGGATGCCACCACCAAGGCAACAGTCACCTTGCAAGTAGCTAGATCCATATGGGTACTATGTTTAGCAACCAATGTCTCCACAAGACTCTTCTAGTCACATTTCTTTTTAGTGTCACTACTATCCTCTAGATTATCATAGAACTCATTCTCCATCTACTATAGGGGAAACCCCATATCCCTATCACCCTTCTCATCTTTAGCACATGCTCCTTCATCCTCCACCAAATTACCTCCTACTTCATCTATGTTGGGAAAAACTCTCCCACAGTTGCAACACCATAATGCCACTAGGGCTATCAACTTACAACCAGCTTCCAAACTGAATGGTTCAAAACCCAGATCCAAAAAATGACCATTCTCCCAACCTAATAGTCCACCAAATTCTTCATAGACTAATGTGGCTAATCACCCTATCTCTCCATCATCCTCTACATCAAATCCTTTTGAGATCCCTTCAAATAAAATGCCTCCTAAGATCCACATTATCATGTTAACCCACATTGGATCTAATTGGATCAAGGTTGGAAACCTTCCTAGGAAAAGATCTAACCCTGGAAGTCCTCTCATCTACTTACAAATCAATAGACATGAGCCATGCAAGGCTTTTCTTAATTCAAGTTTCGATGTGAATCTAATTTCCCATGACATGTACAAAGCATGGAACGTGTCACCTCTCAAGAAAAGTAATATCCATCTAGAATTAGCAAACCAATCAAGCATGGTTCCTTTGGGACTTGTGGAGGACATTATTACCACTGTTTGTGGGTGGTCCTATCTTACCAATTTTTTGGTAATCAAGGTTAACAACTACAAGGGATACTTCCAAATTATTATGGAAAGGACATGTTTGAGCACTTTTTATGCATCAATGGGCATCAGAGATCTCTCAAAAATTTCCAAGGATAATGAATTTGGAAAGATTAAGAAGAAGAAGGTTCCATGTATCATGTAAGTGAAACTAGCTGTAATTGTGTGTAGAAACTATGCTCTATCAAGAGCACAACCATCAAAGCATGTAGACAATGTGCAGATGAATCTAAAGTTCAAAGGTGCCTGTACACAGCATCCACAAAATTGGAGGGCATGCAATGGCTAATAGTTGATCTTAAAAGTGGAACACTTTGCATTGAGACTGCTAAGAGTCTAACATGTGCCTATATTGAAAGCATGGATAAACTAAAGTTCATCACCAAATTCTCTAATAATGCAAATGATGATACCTATTAGAAAGAGTTGGAAATTCTTAAAAATTTTAAATAAGAGCCCTTAGAGTTGAAAACTCTACATACTGGCATGGAGTATGCATTTTTGGCAAATGGCAAGCTGGTAATAATCAATGCTAATCTTTCTCCTAAACAAAAATAGATGTTGTTGAAGGTGGTTAATAAATGGCCAAAAACTTTTGTCTAGTCATATCCTAAACTCACTAAAATTTATCCATGGATATGCCAACACTACATTTATACTGATCCATCCATGAAGCCAAGGAGGCAACCATAATGACAGTTGAATCCAAAATTGAAGTAGATCATCAAAGAGAAGATTAAGCAACTCCTCAAGGTATGGTTCATCTACCCCATTACAGATAATGAGTGGGTTAGCCCACTAATGATAGTTCCAAAGAAAGGTGGCAAATGACAAGTTTGTATCAACTTCAGGCTATTAAACATGCCAACATTCAAAGATAATTTTCCATTGCCATTCATTGATCAAATATTGAACACCATATCTAGGTACTGGTATTATAGTTTTCTAGATGGTTATAGTTGTTATAACCAAATCTAGATTACACTCAAAGACCTAGCCAAAACAACATTCACAAGTCCCTATGGGACTTTTGCATATTGAAAGATGTGTTTTGGTCTGTGCAATGCTCCTACCAGTTTCCACTTCCTGGTCTTAAGCATCTTTTAGTAGCAACTTGGTAGCAGAGTGGAAGTCTTTATGAATAACTTCTCCACTTATGGTGCTATATTTGAGCAAGCCTTGGATTGCCTTGAGCAAGTACTCAAAATATGTGTGGAAACAAACTTGGCAAAAGAGCCATTTCATGGTCTAAGAGGGAATTGTATTGGAACACAAAATTTATCAAGAAAGAATTGAGGTGGACCATGAAAAGGAATAACTCACCAATTAGAAACCATTGAATATGTTCGAAAATTCCTTAGATACACTAGCTATTACCACCGATTCATAGAGAATTTTTCTAAGATCACAAAACCATTGATCGAGTTAACAAAGAAAGATGCTCCATTCATCTGGACTAAGGAATGCAAAAAATCATTTTAGATCCTCAAGAAAAAGCACATAGAGACTTCAATTCTATGAGCACCTAATTGGTCCAAACAATTTCTATATTATATCCATTACATAAGCTGAAGCATTGTGGGTACATAGCTCAATTACACCACCACAAAGAAAGAATTGATAGCGATGGTGTATGCTCTAGAAACATTTAGGCACTATGTGCTTGGATATAAAGTGTTTGTGCACACTAACCATAGTGCCACCTACTTCCTAATGAACAAGCCAATCATGAGTCCTCATGTCATACAGTGGTTGGTGATCTTTCATGAATTTGATCTTACAATGATAGATCAAAAGGAAGCTGAGAATGTGGTCAATGATCACTTTTCTTAGTTGTGATGGGATGACAAAGAGGAGGAGAGCCCACTCTCTAACCAATTCCTAGACTAACTCCTCTTTTCTTGTGCAATAAATGAACAAACACCTGTAAAACCAGAATGGTATGATGACATCCTCACTTATCTTCTCACTCAAGAAATGTCACAAGATTTGTACTACAGGAAGAAACAACAATTTCTTTATAAAGCTAAACACTTCATGGAAATCAATGGACACCTTTACAAGGTATGCGTTGATGGCCTAGACTAACTATGCATTCTCCAAGATGCTTATGAGGGCCCTTGTGGGGGCCACTATTCTAGGGGACACATAGCCATTACGATCCTAATGACAAGGTACTATTGGCAAACCATCTTTAGGGACATCCACCAATTTGTCTACTCTTGTGAACACTATCAATGAGATGGTGGGATGACTTCATGAATGAAGGAACCTCAATAGTGGATTCAACCACTAGAATCCTTCAACATATGGGGCATCGACTTCATGGGTCCCATCACACCCATGTCAAATGGAAAGGAATATATAATTGTCACCATTGATTACTACACAAAATGGGTAGAAGCAACAACCATCATTGACTGTACATCATCCATTATTGCATAATTTGTACAAAAAAATGTTGTGAATAGGTTTGGGATTCCATGTACATTGATTTCTAACAACGGAATCCATTTTACAGGTGCTACTTTTCACAAGCTTATGCAACAATTGGGGGTTGAACATAAATTAACAACACCTTACCATGTCCAAGCCAACGATTAAGTAGAAGTTACCAATAGGGAGATCATGAAGATCCTAATGAGAACTATTAGTAAATATAGGAGAGATTAGAGTACAAAATTAAATGATGTCCTCTAGGAATATTGCTCAACATGGAAACTTCCTATAGGCTACTCTCCCTATGAGCTAGTGTATGGAAAATTACCAACTCTACCTATCCAATCCAAGCTCTGTACACTTTCAATAGCCTATGACTTGGACCTTGATCTTATCCTAGTGCAAAAAGAAAGATTAATCAACTTGAATGTGCTAGATGAAAATCAATTGGTAGCCCTATCCTTGAATGAAGTGCACAAGGCATTCAACAAAAAGCATCATGACCTTAGAATACTAAAAGAAAAATTTCATCTAGGAGATAAGGTTTTCTACTGGAACCCCATACACATACCTCAAAGAACTAAGTTCTAGATGTTGTGCTAAGGGCCTTACATCATTTATGAAAGATTTTCTTTTAGGGCCATGTTGATCTACAACCCTGAGAGCCCAAACAAAAAGCAATTGGTCAATATCCAACAAGTAAAGCCTTTCCACAAGCTCAAGCAAGTCAGTACAACAAATACCTCAACAAATGGGCAACCACGCTCAATTTTTTGAATGTCCTCTTTCTAACTCTATCATGGGGGAGATGGCCATCCATGCTAATCACATACATGGCTTCTTAGTTTTTTAAATTTTTTATTTTTTATTACACATTTTTTTCACAAATTGTTTATTTTATACCTTTTTGATTTTTAAAATTTTTTCCTATTTTATACCATAATTAGTACATTTAAATTTTTCTTGAATATTTTACACTTTCTTATATTTTTTACTTTATTTTAGTGTGATTTTCTAATTTTTGTTAATAAACGTGCTTTGTGCCAACCGGCCACAATGGTACTGTAGTTGTTGCTAATGGTGGTTTGCATTTAATGTTTTTGTTTGCTAATGTTTGGTTTCTATTTTTGAATTTTTGTACCAATGCTAAAACATGGTTTTTTTTTCATGGAATAGGTAGTGAGTCCATGACATCCATCCATCCATAAAAATATATGGTTTTCCTCATTTTGGGAATATGAGGCCTCTTTCATTAAAAAACTTTTAATAAATTTGTGACCTTAGTGATTTCCAAAATTAGAAAGGATTCAAAGGTTTGCATAGGGTGTGACTTCAAGGGGACTCAATATTCTTTGTGCTCTTCTACTTACTTGGGTGCATGAGTGTTTTCATGGATTTCGTATCATTCCATGTCAACCAATAATAGAAAGTTGAATAAGTGTTTGCATGGTGTGGTTCCCATCCAAAAATTCTAAAAGAAACATGACGGGAATTCAAAGCACACCTCTTAGACAAATAAATGGGCTACAAGCACTAGTCATGGGACTAGAAAGACATGTTACCTATAACTAAAGGTCCCCTCTAACTAAGGCCCTCTCTCACTTCTTGCTTCTCTTTTCTTCTTTTTAAGGAATGATGGTTGTTTCATGGAAGCACTCTTGTGTCTCAATGGGATGGATCAATTTTGGAGTGGCGATGTGAAGTCACTGAAAGATATTGGTTTTGTTCTAGATTGAGGATGGATCTTCTTAGGTCATTTAATCACAAATCCATAAGGGACTTCTTATATCCTCAATTTGGAACTCCATTCCATCTTCTTCTTCATCCATCCATGCTGCCCATAACTCATGTTACTACTTGTGTTCATGTTCTTGTTTGGTGTTTTTGCTTGACATACTTGAATTTTTTGGTCAAATCTTCTAGGTTTTGGTCCTTAACTTTCATAAACCATTAATCACCTATGAGGTCCATGGACTCCTTAGATTGAGGGTATGCAAGGGAAAACAAGGCATGTTCCTACTATGGGAAGGACCCATTTGCATATCATTTGATTAGATTCATTAAGCATCTTAAGGCATTATTGCAACCAAAGTATTTCCTGTGCTCCTTTAAGTATTTTCTTCAATTCATACATTCTCAATCAATTTTTTGAATTTTCAAGCTTTTAATGATTTCATCATATTCTTGGCTTTTCTAGGACTTCATAAACACCAAATTCATTTAAAAATTCCTTACTTTTTGAAATATTCAAATTTGAAAATTTTGTTTATGGACCTCGTAAATAGGGCCTTGTTGATGGAGCCCAGGTGTATACGCAGTCTCGTCGAATCAACACAAAAATCCTATATATATGCATGACCCCTTTAGAAATTTTCACATTTTCTTTCAAACACCCAAGGAGGTTTTGCAGTTTTCAGAGCCCATAACTTCCTAACCATTTATCCAAATCACTCCGTTCTTCGACCTTGTAGCTCCTGGAGGTAAGCTCTTAGTTGTGGGGGCCACAAACATACTATTTTTTCAACAAATTTGTGAACACTTTTCTAACTCCCACAAAGGTTTAACTAAGGAATCAACATTAAAACACCAAGTTACTAGATTTAAACCTTTCCAACGAGCTTCAGTGATACAATAAAAAATTAATTAATAAAATAATCAATCTGCCATGGTCCAACTGTAGCCAACTGTAACTAATCAATAAGTTAAGGTATCCAAATATTCTAAGTTACACATTATATCTACTAATCTATGAATGTGTTGTGACCATAGATGGCACCAAAAGAAAAACACAAAAAAGAAGGAAGACCATCTCAACAAAGGAAAAAATATCCAAGAATAGGAAGGGGCCAAGAACAAGCCTAGGAAGAACTGATCACAACCAATGCTATGGGACCTCTTAGGGAGGAGGCTAAAGTGGAGTCCATTCATCAGATTCCAAAATAGGTGGTAGCAATAGAATATTCCCATTGGGATGAGGCACCAACTCAACAAGAAAACCTTAAGGTGACCTTGATGGAAGCCTTCATAAATCAAATCAAATCAAGGGAGGTCTAGAAGACAGTGCTCTAAGAGTTAAAATTTAGCTCTTTCTTGGAGCAAGCATCTAAAGAGGTATACAAGCAAGTAAAGATCTCTTCCATGTGGCTAATTATCACTTCCAACAGGGAGTGGTACATGGAAGAGACATTCCTATTTTAGAGCAACAAGAAAGCTAGTTCAATTGTCAAGATCAAGGATATTTCAGTGTCCTACTCGATGACACTTGGGTTTCTTAAAACTAGGGTAAATCTCACCGAGATTCCAATGCAAGCAGATCCCAACATAAAAAAGGAATGGGTTTACTGGTGATATAGTGTCAATCACAAGGAGTACAATACACTTATACTAGATGAAAGAATCCATTACAAGATTACAACCTTTCACCTAAATTCCATAGTAAGGTCCAGTAAGATCATTGCTTTTCTTCCCATGCATGTGCCACTTTGAGTGGAAGATTCCTAGTCAGCCTTCCACAGCTAATCTATTTGGAGATAAAGAAGCAGTTCAAGGAGAATGAAAGTGGAATAAAAACACTTCTCTTTCCATGCTTTATTAGAAAACTATGTTAAAGAGAAGGAATAGCTCACTACATTAATGATGTTGTCCAATGCACTTCAACCACTAATTGGATGGAGATGATGAAGGATAAAACTCCTGCAACAATGATCCAAGAAGAGGAGCAACAGCCACACCTTCATCTACCACTCAAAAAGTAGTGTTAGATGTTGCTGCTGCAACATCCAAATGGTTGTGCAAGTATTGAGAATGTCTCTTGAGTGAGCAAGAGTAATAGGTAGGCATGAGTGGTGGAGACCCATCTATGTATCAGCTCGTAATGAGTCACCTACATGAGATGGCCCGAATATTTAGCTTAATGGGTGAAGGTGGATCCATTTTCTCTGCCCAATGAATGCAATTGTCCATGAGGTTGAATCTTGGTGCCAAAGAGGTAATAGTATCTCTCTTAGAAAAGCAACAACTCCTAGATATTTCTGGGAACATTGATACTTTTTGGTGTGCTTGGAGGAGGGAAAGGGAGCAACAATACTAGTGATGCAGTACCAAGAGCAAGAAATAGCAACAAAGATGCTTGCTGATAAAATTGCCAAAATACTCAATGCACCTACAACATCTTTACTAGATGTTACTACACTTAAATATTTTCATACATCCACAAGGATCATAAGAAAACTAAATGTAACTTGGCATGAACAACTACTAGATCGACTGGTAGGAACCAAGCAACTGCTTCTAGATGTCTTTGACCTTCTAGATAGTATAACTAAAACCTAGTCAAAGCTGCTAGAGATAAGGTACAAGAATATTATTTTGGAAGGGTAACCAAAGTAGCCAAGGAGCTGAATTAACAATTGGTTACAAAAGTTGCTAAACTGAGAGCCCAAATTGCCAACCCTACATTTTTGAACCCAACAATGACAAGAGATGAAGCTCTTGAACAACTTCACACTAGGTTGAAAGGGGTTGAGGGTGCGATGGAGATGATGTTATTCTACCAGTCCTTGGTAGAGGCCATCTAGCATAAAATTCAAAAGGCTTTGAATCTAACCCATCAGGAGAATGTGCAATTGACTGTAAAAAATCATCGCCTACAAAACATTGGTGTGCATAAATAGCAATTGACTAGTTTTATCCATAAACAGTAGGAGAAAATAACTAGAGCAAATACAAAGTTAAGGAGATTGGCAGCTAAGAACAAAAACCTCTCCATGGAGGAGATTCATGCCATTCACTAAAAGACTATAATAGAAATTTCCACCTTGAAATTAGAGGCTCTCAAATTTGATAGAGTCAAAAATCATTACAGAGACCAAGTCAACCTATAAAAGGAAACAAATGAGAAAACATTCACGTGGTGAAGGAAAAGGTGAACGAGACCCTCCAACAACTCCAACAAGGATGTGAACTATGGCAGCCCATTGTTAATGGGATTGATTAATACAATAAAGTAGAAATTTTCCTAAAGGAGTTGCAGATGGAGGAGATGATCAAATATATGGAGCTTTCCAACCTCTAATATGCAAACCTAGCTATGTTGACTGCTAGAAAACTATGGTCAGAACTAGAAAAGTAGGTGGCCAGCTTGTACCTATTGTACGAGGTCAAGTTCAAGCACCACGAGGACACTAAGCAAAGGCTAGTGGTGGAAAATGTTGAACTCGAGGTTCTTAATGGAAAATACACTAATCATAGATCTACTATTGAGAGAATGGCCAAAAGAATGAATGGCTACCAAGAGATGTAAAATGTAGTGAAGGTGTTCGATGTCAAATGAAAATAGTTCACTACCTAGTTCATCAACATTAAGGAGCTATTCTCATTAATGCCCTATCTGTGTAATATCCCCATTCTAGCCCACATTGGCAATGCTGCGTGGACTACGAATGATCCTTGGAGAAGGGAGGAGAAGATGAAGACATTACTAGATGTCTTTTACCTTCCACCAAAGGTAGTAACCACAGCCTCCTTAGCCACCGCATGCTCTCGAAGCTAGTGAAGGTCCTTTGGAGCCTCAGGAACCTCCACCGCATAGGAATGTTTGATCTTATTAACCACCTTTATGCCATCAAAGGATGTGCTATCCAGGTTGAGTAGTCATGTCATGGTGTTCAATTTTGGATCATAAACACCACAAATTTTGTAATGATGTCAATATGTACACTCGGGCACTTAGTTTTGTTGTTAGTTTGTTATGTAAAAGAACTCAAGGATGAGTTTTCATTTAGTCATGGGGGTATGATGAAGTGTTAAATAGTCATGTTGATAGACCCCCATTAATGTGGCCTCATCGATGGATCCCCATCAATGTGTCCTTGTCTATGTGATGTTACCTTGTTGACAAGGCCATGTTGACATAGCATTTACTATGTTTACAAGGCCCCATCAACACAACTTCACAATAAAATCTATAAATACATGCTCACCCACCATGTTTATGGGGCATGTCTTATCATAGTTGTAACAAAGCTCTTGTAGTTTTGTCATTTAAAAGTTAGAATATTTTTCTAAGTGCCCGCAGCAAGAGTCAAGAAAGTGTACAGATCTTTATTTGAGCACTGATGTACTTGAGCACAACAGTGTGAATAGCAATAAAGACGAGCCTTTTGATAAACTTTGCAGCACTTAAACATAGATTAATTAATTATTTATGAATTTAATGTTTTATGTGATTTCCTTTAATGTTTTAAATAATTAAATAATTAATTAGGATAAACTAAGCTAGATTAAGTAGCAATTAATTAAGTGCATAAGTACAATCACTTTGAGCATACACTTGACACTTGGTAATCCCAGTAATGCTTAATGTTTGTGTTGGCGACCGTTTGGGACACGATCGCCAACAAGTGTCCTTGAACAGGATTTAGGTGCTTGTTGGTCTCTGGCAGCACCAAGGCCCAGATACCTCCAAATAGACTCAGTAGTTAATCTGAGTATGTGTGTGTGTTGTTGCGGGGTGCTGTTGTGAAAAATGAAACAATTAGGTTGTGTGTAAAACTATAAATGACTTATCTTAAAGAGATTCAGCCAACTTTGCAAAGTACTGTGAGTTGTTGAGAATTCCTATTCTGTTCAATTGCCTAGTCTATGCTGTCCTTATAATACCTACTTGTAACAAATAAAGTTTTGCAAAAATATTTGAGAACAACTTTGCGAATCTACTTCTAATTTTCCCCAGAGAAAGAGATAGTTCTACAAGAAAATTAGAAATATAGCGAGATTCAATGGAAATAGAAAGAAGAGAAAAAGAAAGCAGATTTGTGTAAAGATCTCAAATATTTAAACAAGGTAAAATGATATGAGTAAACACTTCACAATCAAGCTATCCCAAATTCAATAACTATGAATTGTTCAAACTTCCAAAGTTCAAATAAGCAATTTCTTCAAGACAATCCTATTATGCTACCCAAAAAATTGTTGCATAAACTATCACGTACGAGACTCTATTTTGGCTAGATAATGGATGTCAACGATTGCATTCAACAGAACCTTCAAAATACTTGACAATTTTTGATTGAAATACCACAGAGATTCACTTTAAAGATAAAAGAAGCTATTCCAGTCCTATCAAAATACCAAAGATTTTCTGAACCCTCTTGACTATTGAATCGTTCAACAGCTTGACTACATGCAGAGGCTCTCTTACGACAATCTCAATAGCGGTTCTTATACATTGCACAATAGTAAAATTCACTACTAAAATGCTCTTAAGGCTTTCAAACACAAGCTCTTCTATGGAAAAATTTCAATAGAAATTTTCTATCATGCAACAAGAATAATAAGAGCAATCTAAAAATCCCAAAATTA
>MNCI01008202.1:134733-233081 GCA_015680685.1 Gnetum montanum | reverse complement strand
TGGAAACAAGGAGGACATGAACCCTTGGATGCTGCCATGGGCCGATACTATGCATTTTTACATCTTTGTCCTAGCCATGGTTATTTGTAAAGGGATCAACTACGCCATCTCGTAGATGGGCTTAGGCATGAAACGAGAAGGACCCTTGGGACTTATGCCCAAGAAAGACTATCCGAACTTAGGTCCCATCAAATCCAAAGACTATTGGAGCAAGTTGCTAAGGAAGAAGGTGACCTATGAAAGAGAGAAAGTGCAGAAGAGTATAATTGAGATCCTTCCCTCTAGAAGAGGGAAGTAAGATTTTGTGAGGACGAAGAAGAGTCACCACTCGAAGAGATGGTGAATAGGAAAACTTTGCCTATCCAAAAGATGACATCAGAAGTTTCAGCAAAGGTAGAACAAATGTGGGATTCCCTAGACAATAGATTTCAAACTGTTCTTAAAATAGTAGAGGAGTCTAGAGAGTAAGGTAGATATCGCGAAAAAAGAAAAAAGAGAAAAGCTGAACATGCACGTAGCAAGGGTAAGGGAAAAGTTGCCATCATTGAANTACTTGTTCCTAATTCAAAAACTTTCTTTTGTTCTTCTTTTGATGAAGAATCAATCTTAAAATCAAGAATATCTTTTGAAACTTTTAAATTTTCCAAACTATCAATCTTCTTGGTGATGAACTGAAAATAGTATTTAATTTCTTAAGCCTTTATCATAATAAAGAATANATCCCAATGGAACTCCACCACAACCAATTGAGCAATATCAATAGTGACAATACCCACAATCATGGGTGTTGGCGACCATTTTGGATGCGACTGCCAATGAGTGTCCTCGAACAGGATTTAGGTGCTTGCTGGTCTTTGGCAACACTAAGGCTCAGATACCTCTAAATAGACTCAGTAGTTAACGTAAGTATGTGTGTGTTGTTGCGGTGTGCTGTTGTGAAAAATGAAACGATTGGGTTGTGTGTAAAACTATAAATGACTTATCTTAAAGAGATTTAGCCAACTTTGCAAAGTACTATGAGTTGTTGAGAGTTTCTATTCTGTTCAATTGCCTAGTCTATGCGGTCCTTATAATACCTACTTGTAACAAATAAAGTTTTGCAAACACATTTGAGCAAAACTCTGTGAATCTACTTCTAATTTTCCCTAGAGAAAGAGATAGTTCTACAAGAAAACTAAAAATATAGCAAGATTCAATGGAAATAGAAAGAAGAGATAAAGAAAGAAGATTTGTGTAAAGATCTCAAATATTTAAACAAGGTAAAATGATACAAGTAAAAACTTTTCAATAAAGCTATCCAAAATTCAATAACTACGAATTGTTCAAACTTCCAAGGCTCAAATAAGCAATTTCTTCAAGACAATCCTACTATGCTACCCAAAAAATTGCTGCGTAAACTATCACGTACGAAACTCTATTTTGGCTAGATAATGGATGTCAACGATTACATTCAACAGAACCTTCAAAAGACTTGACAATTTTTGATTGAAATACTACGGAGATTCACTTTAAAGATAAAAGAAGCTATTCTAGTCCTATCAAAATACCAAAGATGTTTTGAACCTTCTTGATTATTGAATCGTTCAACAGCTTGACTACATGCAGAGGCTTTCTTACAACAATCTCAATAGTGGTTCTTATACATTACACAATAATAAAATTCACTACTAAAATTCTCTTAAGACTTTCAAACACAAGCTCTTCTATGGAAAAATTTTAATAAAAATTTTCTATCATGCAACAAGAACAATAAGAGCAATCTAAAAATCAAAAAATTATTTGCCAAGCATAATACTATCTAAACCACTAGCTAAATAATTTTAAAAAAATAAAAAATAATAAACATAACTCATAAGACTATGACAAAGAGGCTGAAATGTTGTCTTTAACAAGTCATCTTACAAGCAATCTTTCACAATGTCTTCTTTACAAATGCTCTTCTCCCTTAGCCACCAAGACCCAAAGTATGTGTTATCCCAAATCCCCCCCTTTTTTCCTTCCTACCCTTGAAGCCTTTTTATAGGGTTGAAAAGGTAGTTAGATATTAAAAAATATCTTGGGTAACTTCTTTCCCAAGTAAGGAAGTTATAACTTGCTCAACAAGTTAGGAGATATTACTTGCCCAACAAGTTAAGAAGTTATAACTTATACATGAAGTTAGGAGAAAATCATGCTAACATTGGCATGTGTAAATATTACAAATATTTCTTTCATAAGCAACAACCTATATAATAATTTTTAAAAAAAAATAAATCCAAAATCTTCATACTATAAGAGCTCCATACAATTGTCATTTTATTTTTATTTAGGATTTAAATTATTAAATGTCATTAAGCACCATGTATAAAGCCCTAGTAATTCATTTGAGATAATTAAATTAATGGCAGGTCTTTAATAAGCGCTCCATACAATTGTTGCATGTAAGAAAATTTGTTAAAATTATTTTTAGCCACTGGACCATATGAAATTGAAATTTTATTTTGTGACTTCAATTTCATGCGTTTGGGTTTTGCACTTATCTTCAGCGATGACGGTTTCTTCTGAATAAACTGTAAGCTTGATTCATCGGCATCAACTAAATAATTTCTTAGTTCTGTTGATTCAGTTGTGCACCTATCTTGCTGTGTCTTCGTGTCTCTGTGACCGCACTTGATGGATTGGTAATGGCGGTGACGAATGCATTGGCGTCGGTCACTGCTGCTATTTTTGGTAAGGTTGTCATGTGTTCCATAAAAAACTGCAGTCGTTGTAACCTTTGCTGCTGCACTACCTGTATGATTTTTGAAAGCATCTATCATCTATTGCAACACCTGTTTCCATTCAGTCACTGAAACTACCTTTGATAAATTGATCTTGGTGAACAAATTTTAATAGCATATACAATATTCTTTCATTTGCCAAAAGAGATTCAGTAGATCTGGTCAAATAAACGTAAGATGAGAGATGAAATCCCTGCTCAAATGCTTGTTGTATAACTGCTTTAGCATCACCTTGTTTGCAGCACTATTAATGAATTTCATCTTAGATTCCTACGTGCTACTGCCCACAAAAAAAACGATTGAAGAACTGTTATGTTATGTAAGTGGCATTGGTGGCATGAGAGATTAGGAGTTTTCTCCAAAATGTTAATGTCCGACGGGAATAATCTAGCATTGTACACATTTAAACACACCACCTGCTTATACTGCAAATTTCATCAGGTGTGCAGTAGCAGCTAAAAACATAATCCCACACGCAGCTGGTTTTCTTTACTCTCCCCTTCTTTTTCTGTTGGCCTTGTGTGTGTTCAGACGTTCCGCGAGTTTACATGCTGCATAGGTCATGTAAGGGCTACCCTAGCCCTGCTGGCCGTGCATCCCCTATTTGAGGGTCGTTGCCCTCTGCCCTTTGCAGGGCCACCCACTATCCGCGTCTCGCCAACGCTCTTTGTGTTCCAGCGAAGGCCAGGCAGAAGGTGTCAGCAACATTCACGGGGGTGAGAAAATGGTAGCTAGGCATCAACTGCCCATGCTGAGGCCCACCAAACCCCTGTAGCGCATGGGCTGTTTAGTAGAGGCATGGACGTAGCTACTCGTGGTGTTGCCGATAGCCCAAATATGGGTGCTGGAGGTCTCCACATGCATTTCTGGTCCACCAATGTTTTGCCCTCTGTTTCTTTCAATAGCTTACTAATCAACATATTGCCCAAAATTTGATAAATTTGAATTTCTTTTGAAATTCTTTCCAAATTATTTGAGGCAGAGCACAAATGCTTTGAACAAATATCGGCAACCTAAAACACTGTTTTCTACCACCTTCTCCCATTCATTCTTTAACAGTATCTAAGGATTTGCCAGTTATTTTATTTATTTTTTTCATTCGTTCCAACTTTTCATCCAATCTTTTTTAGCGCGAGTGACAAGAATCAATATCTTTTCAAACTACATCTTGCCATTTCAAATAGTTATATTGAAATATTTTGGAGGTCTTAATCATCTCATATCTCTGTTCCATGAAATGGCTAAAATGTGCCAACAGTTTGGTAACCCAGTAGCGTTAAATGTGTTTAGGATGTGTATGGTAAGTGGGAATGGATGCTTATGTTAGGATTAGTTAGGTGTCGTTAGTTAGATTAAGTTAGCAATTGAATTACTTAATTTTCTCAATCCTTTGTTTTAAGCATTCAAAACACAAAACATAAAAAATAATAAAATTCATATGCCTCAATTACATTTAACCATACCTTTGCATGTCATAAGTGTAATTGGGAAGATAACAAATGACTATTAGGGCAATTTTACTTCCTAAAGACTAGTGTACTGAAAGACATAAAGTCCACGAAATTTGACCGGATCGTGTGTGAATGCTTAGAGATTTGTATGGTTGAGCATAGCAATACTCACTACTCATCAACTATCCTCTTAAGTTATATGGCTCTTGATGGACCATATCATCACTCCTAATGTAAACCTTAAAAGGAAATATGTTTGTGTAATGTATGGTTCCCATTCCAACAAAAAAATAGAAATAAAAAAACACCTCCCAAAAAAATTGTTAGGATACAAGCACTAGTTATAGGGCTAAAAAGACATGTTACCCATACTTGAAGGTACCTCTCTCATTAAAGCCCAAATTTCTTCCTAAATAATATCTAATTATTTCCTTCTTTTCTTTTCTTCTTCTCCTAGAGTGATGATCATCCTCAATGATCTTTTTAGACTCATGATGATAGAAGAGGAGGAACACATCAATGTAAGACCATTGGAAATGATATGAACTTGGTCTAGAGTCAGAAAAAACTAGTATCAAGATAACTCTAATCAAGCATTCCACAAAATGATCTCTTGTAGCTATGATTCAAATTCTCCTCTTCCAGTCTCTCTCACCACTATTCTGGTGTTTTATTTTCTCAAATCATTGTTCAATACCATGGTCACCTATTAGTTTTTATTTTGTAGATTACATAATCCTAATAAAAACTATCATAGGGGTATGATGTTTAACCTGAATCATCATTGATCATCTAAGGTACCTACAAACTTCTTCTGATGGAAATATGCACAGGAATATTCGAGCATCAACATTCTTTTGGAGAATCCACTTGCATATCTTTTAGCTTCCTTTAGTTTAAATCCCATAACCATAGGCTTGAATTTTATTTTGAAAATATTGATAGGATACATCATCTAGTTTTGTGCTTATTTGGCTTAAGAAACATCTTCCATTTACTCATTCCACATGTTCAAATTTCTACAATTCCTAAACGAAAACCTCATAAGACATTGTTGTGTTGGTTTCCTAGCTTTTTGACTTTCATTTGTGATGAGTGGTGGAGTATCCAACACCTAACCATACAAGATATGAGTGTTCACATGTAATCTTGATTGAACTCTATAGATAAGACAATGTGATTATGCCAATAATTAGTTAGCATGCGTGATCATGGTCTTCCCACGTGAGTTAGTAAAATCAATGTGTATTGTTTAACTCATGATGAGGTATATGATATTGATGTTGTATTGGCCATTGGACTCCTAGTAAACATGAAGCGAAAGTAAAGGTTTCTAACTCTAAGTGATGGTAAAACAAATCTAAACTAGCCTATGCAATGAGTAGCTGGTCCCAATCTTTTGGTCACACCTTAGACTTCATGCAACTACTACTAGGATTACCAAGCACTACACTACTAGGCATACCAAGTGATAGGACTACTCGATTACCAAGTAGTTACACTTATGTGCTCGAGATCAATCGTACTCATTCTACTTAATGACATTAAAAGTAAATAATAGGTAATGGTAAACATTAACTATGAAAACAATGATATAGAGTAATCTCGATCTTTATTGCCAGTCATGCAATGCATCCAAGTACATCACACTCAAATAAAGATTCCATTCAATTACAAAACATCACATTGCAGGCATACACTGCTAAGTACTAAATTTAATAAAATAAACTAAAAGAGTTATGTTACTAGTTTACCAAATCTCTTGCAGATTCATGTGCCTAAGTGTTGCTTATATAGGTTGAAATGCACCCTACGATATCATTTATATAATAACATATGCTAAGATACAATAACATATCTATGACATCATAGATATGATATCGTAACTATGATATCATTGCCACAAAAAAATTGAATTTATCATACCCCCATGACTAACTGAAAACTCATCCTCAAGTTAAAAAAAAAATGAGGTGGAGTTCCTTACAAAATTGGGAGGTAGATTTACATGAAACTAACTATTATATACATGACTCTCTAGTGTCACAATGGAGTTTATAAAATGAACACATGACATGAAAATTTTGAAAAAATGAAAAACAAAATCTGGCAAGGTTGAGTGTAGCCTTATGTTATTCCAAGTATAGGTGGCTCTTCTATTGGTTTCTTCACCTTGTCATTAGGCTTCTTAAATTAGTATATGTTTAGGAGCACCTGCAAGTTCTCTTCTTCCATTCTTGGATAGTGGATCATCCATGCTAATGAACCAATGTTGGATGGAGTCATCATGTTCCATAGACATGACAATTACAAAAATGTTAGATTGGTTTAACGTACCACACTGCAAATTATCATCTCTCTTCTTTAAAATCTCTAGCCTTTTCTCTGAGTTCATGATAATCTATTAATCTTTTAGCTATATTTTCTACTACATCTTTTTTCCCTTGATATCTAGCCTTAATTTCTTCTAGTTCTAAGTTTGCTACTTGAATTTTTTGTAAAGCATCATTTCTATCTACAAACTCCTTCTCATACAAGGCATAGGTGACTACTACTTTCTATTCTAGCTCATTTATGGGCCTATTTGTTGTTAACATGGCCAAATTAGCATATCAAAGGTTTGCTAACACCATGTATTCTTTTAAGTCCTCTATCTATAGGTCTTTATTTTTTACTTTCACTTGATAGGTTTGGGTCATGCTATCCAAGATGGGTTGCTAATCAAGATTTTGTGCTGCAATAAAATTGATTTTGGCCTTTTCCATCTAGATCTATTTCTCATTTATCTATTTTTACATGCCCACTTGGTCTTAGAAGTATTCTTTGAGCCTTTCATGTTTCTTAGCCTCACTTTACCACATGTTGATTTCAATGGCTCATTTCTATCTTAGGGCATGTTCCTCCTCCATAGAGAGTGTTCTATTTTCTCTTGTAAGGTGGCTCATATCTTGGTTGACCCTCATCAACTACTCTCTCAACTGATGGATACTTTCTTCTATAGTGTTTCTCTACTTTTCTATTGTGATCAACTTCATGTTATCTACAACGAGTTGTTTATTTTCATCCTGTAAGACAACAAGTGCTTTGGCATGGGCATATGATTGGGCTTTAGCTACTAAATATTTCCATACTACCTTTTCTTTCTCATCTACTATGTCTTTATTATTCTTAAGGAGGTAATTGACCTACTTAGTTCTAAATTTTACTATCTAATTTGGTGCTATGAACTAATTTGGATCTCTCCCTTCTACTCTAAGGGCTACAAGCTCTTCTTGTAATTAGTGAAGCTCATTCTCAACATGCTCTACCATCATTTCATGATTAATTTTCCTTTGGTAGTAATTAATTTAAACTATTTTGTAGTGATATCACTAGGGACATGAAATAGATTTTTCTTAATTTATCTTATCTACAATAGTCTATCTAACACATCTTCATGTTCTGTAGGAGTTATAGAGGTACCAGTTAGCATTTGAGCACCTTTAGTTCCAGAAATATCATCTAGTGGCATAATAGGTACATTAAATTATTCTTTGATATGATCTATGATCAATTCTATGGCTCCCACTGCATCATGATGCTACATGACCACAACTATGGCTCCTTCTCTAAATTTAAGCATCACTTGGAATGATGCAACGTTCTCAGAAATCTATTATGATCACTGAGCCTCTCCTCCTGATTGCAACGATATTTTTTCACTGGGAAGATTAGTTGAAATGGTTGGTCTAATAGCATCATCAATAACTTTGAATAGATTGGCCTTTTCTCTACTTTCCCAATTGATGGTTTCTTCAATTTGCTACAGATGACTCATTGAGGATCTATAGTCTTGCAGTGGTGGTGATGGATCTTTTGGTTGTTGTTGTTGTTGTCCTATGATTTGGGTGGTCATCTCAATGCTTGGTTGTTCTTCTAATTGGTCCTTTTTGGGAGGCACTAGCTTCAACATTTTGGCATATGAAGCATTTTGTGCCTTCCTTAATGCATCATTTGTATACCCTAGGATGCTAGCTTGTTTACATAACTTTAGGATAAGGCAAGGGAATGGAAGTGTTAACTCACCTACCTTCTTCTTCTCAAACCATCTTTCGATTTTTGTGAAGTAGAGGTGAGAGATGTTTGCATTAAATTTCCCCTTTAATATTGCACTCCTTCTAACTGTAGAAGAAAAGATGAGTAGCAAGTACCCCTACACCCAACCATATGAATCATAAACATTCATGCACAATTTGCTCAAATTTCATGGATGGGTGGTATCGAGATTGTTAAGCATTCATAGCAAGATGTTGTCTTCCCGCTTGGACTAGTGGTAGTTTTGTCATGTATGATTTAGTCCAAAGTGAGGCATATGATAATTGATGTTGTTACAACCTTAAACTAATCTTAATAATAAGAGAGAAATTAAGTATTTAATCTAACTAACAACAAAAAGATAAATCTAAACTAGACTAGGGCGATAAGCATCTAGTCCTAACTTATCATACACGTCTTCGACTCATGTAACCATTACTGGGTTACAAATTTTTATGCTACTAGGTGAACCAAGCTATAACACTATTGGGATTACAAATGATTACACTTAAACGCTTGAAACCAATCATACTCATTTCTCTTTACTAATGAACAAGAAAATAAAATACTTGGAAATGTAAATGATTAAACTAAGAACACAATAGAAACTATGCTAAGTAAAATAATAAAACTAAGTGGATGCTGCAATGATGAAAATCAATCTCAATCTTTATTTTTGAACATGAATTGTGCCCAAGTACACTTCACTTGAATAAATATTTCTTACAATTGCTCAACACCACACTGCGGTCATTCACTCTATCGCTAAAACTACAAAAACAAATTGCAAGAATCTACCTAACAATGGAATAAAAGGTTCTTCTAATCCATGCATCGAAGTGTTGCATTTATAGGTTGCACACATCCCCCAATATTGGATCTATGATGATGTAGCTTATGCTACAATATTGAATATGCGACATTGCAGATATAATATTGTAGTTATGATATTGTTGGTGGACAAAAATTAACTTTTTGTCAAACAAATGCAACATAGCATCAATGATATCCTAGCCAACTGATGATTCATTAATTTGGCTCTTGTTTCGAGCCTAAACTCTTTCAAAATTCCTTAATATTCAAATTTGAAAAATGTTGTGAATGGTTACGTTGATACATTTTCATCAATGTAGTTGGATATGTCAGCATAACCCCATCAATGCAACATAAAAATACTATAAATACGTGTAACACTTAGCTTATTTTTCACATTTTTTTTAAACCCCAAGGGAATTTTTGCCTTTTTTTCAAATCCCAGAGCCTTCCAAGAGCCATAACTTCCTAAGTGCTTATCTATTTTTGTCCATTTTTTATCCTCAAACTTCCAGAGGTATGCTTTACAACGTGGGAGCATTTAATGCTAGGATTTTGATAGAAGCTTTTTTGAAAATTTTGAGAAACTTTTCTAATAGTCTATAGATAAGATCTTAAAATAGTATTAAAATAATAATTCCAAGAATTAATACGAATAATCAACCTCTATGAAGTGGGAATAAAATATTATCATATCCTTTTGATCATTGACTAAGAACTTAATGATAAAGTTTCTATTTGATAAACAAACTTAACCTAATCAAACAATTGAAAGGTATCTAGATTAAATAAAATTATATCCAAATAATAGATCTAGGGTTACGTTTGTTATCGTAGATGACACACAAATGAGAATTGCAAGTAGGAGGGCCATCACAGCCCTTGGAGAAATGACCTTGTGGAGGAAGAGAGTAATAACAACAACCTCAAGAGTAAGCTATGGAGGGAACCCATGCTACCAAACCCTTGCATGAGGAGCCTGAGGTGAAATCTATTCATCAAATTCCCACAACTAAAATGGGATAATCCAAGAAAGATGAGATTTCCAAGACCACAATCCAATCTAGATGTCATGCTCACTGAGGCTTGCTTAGTGAAGATTTGGAGTAAAGAAGTTTATAGCTCAATTCTTTAGGAGTTAAAATTTTTATCTTTCTTAACGTTAGAATCAAAAGAGGGAAAAACATAACTATAAGGGTCTCTACTATGGTCCATTCTCTTTACTAGTGGAGAATGATACATGACAGAGACCTACCTCTTTTGGAACAATTGACAAAGAGATGAAATCATCAAGATTAAAGATATCATGATCTCCTACTTGGTTGAGGCTACTATAGAGGCCCCCGGATTACAAACACTAAAGCAAATTTGGCAAAGATCTCTACCCATGAAAACCATGAGGTAAAGAAAGAATAAATTCAACGATACTATGGAATGAACTATAAGGAGTATGGTACCCTAACCAAGGCAAAGCATTGCTACTTTAAGATTTTAGCCTATGATCTTAATTCCATGATGAGACCAAGAAAGGTAATTGCCTTCTTTGATAGGGCATGTGTGTGGCTCTAAGTGAGATACTCCAAATTAACCTTCCCCAACTCATCTTCCTAGAGATCAAGAAACATTTCAAGGAAAATGAGAAGCATAGGAAGACACACCCCTTTCCTTGTCTCATTAGAAAACTTTCCATAACCGTAGGTGTTAAAGTGTCAATAAGGTACTTGCATCAAGATGATTGCCTTCTTTTCTAGAGAATGTGTAGCTCTAGGTGGAAAATTCTAGATTAATCTTCCCCAACTCATCTTCCTAGAGATCAAGAGACATTTCAAGAAAAATTACAAGGGTAGGAAGGCACACCCCTTTCCTTGCCTCATTAGAAAACTTTGTAAAAGCAAAGGTGATGAAGTGTCAATAAAGCAACTACATCAACACATCTGAGGATTCTAATCCCCTTGAAGCCTATACAAATGCATAGATTAGTCGCATTTATGACATCATTTTGTCGCTCTCTTAGCCAAGCTCTTGTAGTTTTCTCTTGTAGAACTTTTTAAAAAATTTTCTCTAAGTACCCATAGCATGGATTGAATATATTGTATGAAATTTTATTTGAGTGGAATATGTACCTAGACATAGTTGCATGAATGATAATAAAATTGAAATTTCTTCTATCCATTGCAACACTTGGATAAGTTTAAGTTTATTTTCTAGTATTTTACTTTGAATACAATTTACTTTCATATCCTTAAGCATTTAATATTATAATTCGTAACTAATATGAGTATGACTGCTTCAAGCATAATATACTAATGCTTGGTAATCCCAATAGTAAATACTTGGTACACCTAATAGTAAACACTTGGTAATACAATAGTGTTAATATATGTTTAGGATGTGTATGAAAGGTGGGAACAGATGCTCAATGTTTAGGATAGTTTAGTGAATTAATTAGTAAAATTAAATATTCAACCCTTTCTTTATTTAATCATTTCATAGGTAATGAAAATGATTAAAACTATAAAAATAAATACCTTACACCTCAATCACACTTAGCCATACAAACAAATTAACATAAGTAGTGATTGGAAAGATAATGACTAGTAATCATATCTTTTACTATCTAAGGACATAGGTCACTTAGGTAATTGAATTCCCCATGAAATTCAATCATATTATGCATACACGCTAGTGATTCATATGGTTGGGCATAGAGAATACATGTTGTTCATCATTGGTGTCATTATTAGGGACATGATTTAGCTATGTGCACTAAGTGTTTTTAGATAGATAAATCATACAAAGTCATTGTACTAATATAACACATCATCTACAAAAAAAAATATTCTATTAAGGCACAATACATAAAATCAAACTAAAGATTTCTTCTTCTCATAGGGCTAATTCACCACCTACTGATGATTCTAACTAGCAACATGACAAACCTAGAAGGAATACTGATGATATACCTTCACAACTGAAAGTTGTCTATGCATATCTAGATCCCTATTATCTAGACTTCACTTTCATCCTCTATTAGGATGAACAACTACACTATAGAGACTTGGAGGATAATTTTTTATTACCCCATAATTGATCTATTCATTCAATATTTGTGGCAACTCTCATGAAATTAGAACTTAAAGTAATAGCCCAAAATTACCAAATGAAGGAACATGTCTCTAGAGACTATTAATGAATAGAGGCCCAACTCAAAAAAGATAAACTTATGGAGGCATTCTATGAAGCCTCCAAGGACAAAAAGGTCTTGATCTTACTATTTTCATAATCAAAGAAGAAGGATCTAGAATTTCCATCAAGAAAATCTCATTGCTAATGTTCTCCTCTCTTTGGTGAGAATGACACAACTCGTCAATGGTTACATTCAATCTTAGCAAGGAATCAAGGTGAGGGGAGAACTAGTTCTAGAACTAGAGGAACCTCAAGGCTAGGTCCCCCAACTATTCATCAAGAGAACAACCAAGGGATCATAAGAGTAGGGTAAGCTAGCATAACTCTCCTAGTCCTCCACCCTCATCTTTCTCCTCATATTCAAACTCTAATAGGGTGGAACATGACCAAGACCAAAGAAGAAATAATTGGGACCAAGATGAAGATCATAGAAGATACCATTGTAGAGATGAGAGGAGAGAGGATAGACATTAACAAGAAGAGGAGGATCATCATTGGGATAGAAATCATAGCAAGTGATGAATCATTAGTTGGGTGGGTGATGAAGCATTAGTTGGTTGTGTCGACACAACTCCTTTGACGTAGCTACTTCGATGTAGGTGCCTCGATGCAGTCGCTTCAATGCAAGTGCCTCGATGCAGCTACTTTGACATACCCACTTTGAAGTAGCTACTTTGACATACCCACTTTGAAGTAGCTACATTGACTAGGCCTCATCAACTAGGCCCCATCAATGCATGAAATGATGCATTGATGCGGCCTCATTGACATAGTGTCTATTTTTGCCTATAAATATGCATGCTCCCACCATGTATTGGCATTCTTTGGTCAATAGAGTAGCCAAACTCTTACAGTTTTATTTCATAATCTTAGAGAAAAGTTAATGAATGCTCGTACTATGGATCTAAGTCATTTGTACAGTGTCTTATTTGAGTGGCAATGTACTTGGACACATTCCATGAATGACAATAACATCGAGATTGATTCTTATTCATTGCAGTACTTTGACTTAGATTATATTTATTTTCCATGCAAATTACATTTCATGTACTTAGTTAATATTTATGTTTTCATGCATGTTAATGAATTGGCAGAATGAATGCAACCAGTTTCAAGTGTAACACCTATTCACTTGGTAATCCTAGTAGCATAGCACTTGGTAATCCCAATAGTGGATACATGGGTTCAAGACGTGTACAATAAGCTGGGCACGATTACTCATTGCCTATAGGCTAATTTAAACTTTTTTTCTATTACTAATTAGTTAAATAATTAATTTCTTTATTGTCATTAGCAGTAACCTAAGGCCAAAACAATATCAAGAATCATATGCCTCACTTTGGACTAAATCATACATGATAAAGCTACCACTAGTCCAAGTGGGAAGATAGTGAATAGTGATCAAGGCATAATGATCTAGATGCCATAACTAGTCCCATCCATGGAATTGAACTAGATCGTGCATGAATGCTTGTGATTCATATGGTTGGGCATAGGAGGTACCTCATTACTCATCATTGGTGCCATTGCTAGGGATGATGCTAGTTATCTAGATTAGTTATATCATACACGATCACTATAAACACATTAACTAGAGATCTTTTAGAAAATATTAAATCACACACATCATTAACTAAGAATAATGTCTCTTTCACAAAGAAGCAATAATGCATTGTATGAAGAAAATATTCATTAAAGAACTAAGTTAATGCTTTGTTGCAATGATCTTGTATAATATAACTAATCCAGATAACTAACACCATCCCCAACAATGGTGCCAATGATGAGTGGGAGGTACCCATACACTCAACCATATAAATACAAGCATGTACGCATGATCCCGTTGAACTCCGTAGATGGACTAGTTGTCTAGATAGTTACACGTTGATCCAGCTTGTTGTCTTCCCACCTAGACTAGTATTTTCTTTGTCACGTATGGTTTAGTTTAGAGTGAGGCAAATGATGGGATCCTAACTAGTGCTACTCCTAGAAATGATGGGGAACAATCTTAATTACGCTAACAGACAATGGAAAATGAGATCTATGCTAACCTAAGTGCGATGAGTATTCATCCTTAATCATCCATAGCATCTTGGTCCTCATGTACTATTTCTAGGATTACCAAGCACACATTCCTTGAGTACTACTAGATACACTACTGGGTTACCAAGTAGTTGCACTTAAATGTTCATGCTTAAGTTGTACCCATTTTTCGTTAACAACAGGAAGTGTAAATGACAATAAAGGAAATATTAACTAAAAAGACAATAATAAATAATTAATAATTAAAGTAATTAAAAGCTAAGTAAATGCTGTAATGATGGAGTAATCTCGATCTTTATTGTTGATTGTGTGCATGTCCAAGTACATCACATTCAAATAAAGGTTTCGTACAATTACAATCATCACACTGTGGGCATGCACTTGGAAAGGAACTGAAAAGAACTAAAATTGACAAATGACTCTACTCTAAGACTTACCAACTAACCTCCTTTCCTGTGTGCCCAAATGCTATATTTATAGGCCTATACAGGAATCACGATATCATGTATTTGATATTGTTATCCAAGTTGCGATATCACATACCTGATATCGAGGATCTGATATTGAGGCCTGGCAACCACGATTCATCATACCCCCACAACTGAATAACAATTTGTCCTTGAGTCAAATAAAATGAGAATGAGTTCAATTGATTACACAGTGGATAGGTATGGGATTATTAACTAACTAGGAATTACTCATGCCACAGTGTGGGATTGAAAAAAACAAAATTGGGACATAGACACAAAATTACAAAAGAAAAAAAATTTTGGAACTCATGTGGTTCTTGGTGGTGGTGGCTCCTCCATGGGTCTCTTCCCCTTATCTTGTGCTCCAGGCTTTGGAAATGGATGTCTCTAAAGGAGCACCTAAAGTTTTTCCTCTTTGGCGAGGTCATGTGTCGTCCATGCTAATGTTCCAATATTTGATGGAGTTGGCACCTCCCATGGGCACAATAGTTGTGGGAACATCTGATTGGCCTTAACGTACCAAGTCACAAACAACCATCATTCCTCTTCATAGGCTTTGGCTTTGTCTTTCAATTCTTGATAATCCATGAGCCATCGAGCCAAATCTATTGCGACATCTTTTTATCCTTGGTAGCTAGTTTTGACCACCTCTAATTTAGAATTTGCTACCTCTAATCTCTATAATGTCTTCTTATGTTCAGAAAATTCTATTTCATATTTAGCATAGGTGGCTGCTACCTACTTCTCCAATTCTATTCTTAGGAATCTTGCTATTAACATGGCTAAGTTGGCATACCACAGGTTTGCCAACACCATGTACTTCATGAGATCGTGTATTTGTAGGTCCCAGCTTTTCAATTCTGCTTGGTGGATGAAGACATAAGTATCCAATATGGCCCACCAATTAACATTTTGAGCACCAAGAGTGTTAATATGGGCTTTGGCTATATGGATTTCTTTCTCAATCACCTACTTATACATCCCCACTTGATCTTTGAAATGCTCCTTGAGTTTCTCATGTTGCTTGGCCTCATTCTGCCATGCGCTTATTTCAATCACCATCTTCTAATGGATCATGTGTACCTCCTCCATTGAGAGGGTTCTATTTTCTCTAGTCAAGCAATTCATATCCTGGTTGACTCTTATTAATTGTTCTTCCAATTACTGAAAATTTTCCTCAAGAACATTCTTCTATTTTTCTACTGTGATCAACCGGAGATTTTTGATGGTGATGTGTTTATTTTCTTCTTGTAAGGCCTTGAGTGCTTTAGCATGTGCATATGTTTGAGCTTGTGCCTTTGAAGCATCCCAATCATCCTTCTCTTTTTCCTCTACCACTCTTTTATTCTCCTTCAATAATGTATTTAGCTGCTCCATTCGAAAGGATTCTAGCTTGTCTGTAGGGATGAATTAGGATGGATCTCGCTATGTAGCTTGTAGGGTGATGAACTTTTCTTGGAGTCTTTTCAACTTCTCCTCTGCATGTTTGACCTGAACCTCTACCATGACCAGCTTCCCTTTTGTAGAGATGAGGTCTGACTATGTTGCTATGACATCTTGAGGGATGTCAAATAAGGATGTCGTCACTTGTCTTGTCTGCAACAATCGATCCAAAACATCCTCAGGATCTACAAGAGTCATTAAGGTACCAACCAAGGCTTAGGCATCACATGCTCCTTTAAAATCTATTAGTGGCACAACAGAGACATTAAACAATTCTTTGATATGATCTATGACCACTTCTACTACTCCTGCTACATCCTGGTGCTACATGACCACTACTGTGGTGTCTTCACTAGTTTCTAATTGCACTTGAAAAGATGCAATATTTCTAGAGATCTATTGTGACCAGTGTGATTCCCCTCCTCCTTTTTGAATGGAAGCCTCACCCCGTGCATGATTAATTAAGATTGTGAGTTGTACAACATCATCAATGATCTTGAAGACGTTTTCTTCATCATGGCTTCCCCAACTAACTATTTCAGCAATAGCCTAGAGATGGCTCATTGATGGTCGATAGTACTATCATGGTGGTGGCAATTGATCTTGCTATCCCATGGGTTATGTGTTAGGCCCACTTTCTATTGTTAACTAGGCCTTATGTCTGGAAGTTGGCTAGGCCCTACAGTTTGAGGTGTAGTGGGCCCCACCATCTATTCTTGCTCAGGCTCTAGTGTCTCACTAGCATCTCCTTAGTGTCGGTGGCTTCAATAATTCAGAAAATAAAGCATTTTGAGCCCTTCTGGGAATTTCATTGGTGTACCCCAGAATTCCAGCATGTCAGCATAGCTTCCTAAGCAAACTTCCCTATCTTACGTTCTTCAAACCACATTAAAATTTCTATGAGATACAGATGGGGTAGGTTGGCATCAACCTTGCCCATCAAAATGGCACTTCCTCTAGTTGCATAGGTGTAAACCCTATTTAGTCCTTTTGTTGGGAAAATGTGATATGTGCCAATTTTAAATTAGATCCTCTCTTCAAGTGTGAGCTCTCCATATGTTTTATCCTCTTTGTCATACGTCCTTTTTAACCATATCTTCTATGCATCCACATCAGAGCAAGTGGATAGGTGAGCAACCTTAGGCCATGTGTTTGGAAGGTTCAAAACTTTTGAAATGGCCTTAGTAGAGAGATCAATAGAAATCTCACCAATATTAATGGTGGTTCCTTCTGCCTTATTGTGCCAAAATTGGTACATCTCCCCCAGGTACCAATCACCAATCTCTAAGAGAACGGGCCATAATGGAGACACTTTAAGTTGATCTCTAATGGATTTAGGATCAAATTCAGTAAAAGGTCCAAAATTGAGTTCCATAATCATAGCTGCTGATGTGGACCTTTCACAAATTGCTTGAACACATTCCAGAGACAACGTGAGATGTTGTCCCTGTTCAAGTGCCCTATCATCTCCACCTTCAGCATGTCTCGATTGTGTAGTAGTAGAAAGTTCTTGATGAATGATTAATAATTATGCCTCCTTCTTTGCATGTTCTTTGGGAGGCACTTGGCCTCTACCTCTCCTTGGCCATTTGGATGCACCCTGAGAGGATCCTCCTTGTTGCCCTCATTTAGGGATCATCTACAATCACACAGGACCAATTATTAGTAAGGCTATTTACAAAATTTTGATTTATACCTTACTCCTTGCCCTTAATAGATTCATTTCTTGCCTAGTGTGATTCAGAGTTTGAAATTTTTATGAAAATTCCCCTAAAATTTTTGATATTGGGCCCAATTTGATTAGGTAACTCAAAAAAATAATTTTCATGGTCTAGGTAAAGGAAGAAAATTAATTTGGCAAACATTTTTAGCATTTTTAAGGTCACTTATCCTTTATGATATCCCTCGGGCAATGAAAAATTTCAAAAAAACTACATGCAATTTGGAGTGTACCCTTCACCCATGACTAAGCTAAACACTTCGGGTTTAGGTAGGTTTGAGCAAAACAAGAATCCAAGCACTAATGAGTAAAATATTGATGTTTGAATGTCAGGTGCACAAGCTTGAAAATTTGTGGAAGAAAATTGCAACAACTCCCCTTGCATCAATGATGAAAAATGATGTTGATGTTCACTGGGGGGTCCATATATATAGTTCTTGTAGACACAATATCACATACCCACTAGCACGGACCCAATATCATGTTAGACCCGATACTGGGTACCCGGTATCACATCCTTTCTAAAATAGGGTACTTGGCAAAATTGATAAATTTTCAAACTTCCAAGGCCAAAAATGAAGGATTTAAGGTTAATTCAAAAGATCTAGGGTAACGTAAAAAAAAAACTAACGACACCAAAAGTGTAATGAAGTGGAATTTTACAATGAAGTTCATGAATGGAGGGAGAAAAAAAGACATGTAGTAGTTTACAAGAATGTTTGGACTAAAATGATGATAAGGGAAGGATAATTTTAGCAATGCAATACTTAGAGGATATAAGATGATGTGGTGATGTGCAATGAGTGCAAATTACAAAATTTATAAAAAGTGGATCCTCCCCAAAGTAGGTTCCTACCTATCATGCCCTTACGTAACCACACATTAAAATGTCCATAGGCACAAAAAAGGTTGAATAAAATCTACACTAGTGCAACAAAAACACACACATGTTCAATACCACCATGATGAGGTATGAGTTCTATGCCACACAAGACACAAGTTAAAAATACTTAGATGGTGAGGTGAAATGAATCGTAGAAGGGGTTGCCAAAATTGGGACATAAGGTAACTGATCCTAGGCACAATGAATCCTAAGTGTGGGGCATGATTAATGTATCATTAGCCTTTCACTCCAAAATCAAGACCAAGTCCATGCCTCTGATTAGTGACATCAAATTGTTTCATCCAATAATGGACAACCATAAGAGCACCAAGACAGCAAGGCGTACGATCACTTGGTGTTTTGTTCAAGAGAGGAGTGATTTGGAATTTCTTTGCGGCACATTTTTCTTGATCTTTTCTTCATGTTTTTCTTTGTTCTTTTTATTTTCTTCTCATTTGGCTACTTTGGCACTTTGTTTTTTTCCAAAAATGTTCTAGAGAAATCACCAACCTTCAAGCATGGGTGCATGTCTTTCCAATGGGACCCTCTAGAACAGCATTGAGTTTCCTTATTGAGTAACTTTATCACAACTCTTATTCCCATTTTTCGTTAGATCTACAAGGATCTTAGTACAACCAAGCTATAGGATAGCACTTATAGATGTTACCAAAGAGAATCCACAAGTCCCCTTGATGTCACACCCTGGCCATTTCCTTCTTAGTCCATCATTCTTTGCTTTGGGCATAATGAGTACAAAGTTACTTTTAAGTTTTAATGATGACAAGAATATCATCATACCTAGAGTAGAACCTCTTATTCATAGAATGGGTGAGTGGATATTGTGGGCTCACTATCTAAATAATTAGTCCATTGTGACTCGATAGCATAGAACAACACCTCAACCAATAGGTAACATGAGTATTTTATTCATAGATGAGATCACCCTCAAAAAGATAAAAAGATAAAATCATAAATTGAAAGATGAAAAATTAGAAAATGAAAAATTAGAAAAAAAACAAAAAAAAATTGTAAAACCAAAGAAAAAGAAAAACATTTACTAATTCTGCTTGTTAGAATGGGGGGTGTCCTCCATGACTGAACCTTTGATTATGGAGAGAATTAATAAATGGAATGTTTGGATCCATGCATGTTGGAAATATTGGGGTTCTATCATATCCAAACCACTAAATGTATTTTGGTGTGGTGGATGGATTGTACCCAAATTGGGGTTCACACACTTGATTAAAGTAGGCATAGTGGGGCAAGTTATAAGATGTGATCACATGATAAGAAGTTGACCCACTATGGCACGCTTGACCGTAAGATGGTATGCAAGGATCGATATGTCTCCCTACATGGTTATATTCATTAGGCTGCATGGTTGTTGAAGTGTTGATTGGTGGCCTAGATAAGGTAACAAGAGGCATTGAATTCGAGGAGGAAGATGCATCGTAGCATTGGGCTTGTACTGAACTAGAGGATGCAATGGTTTTAGAACTATGCTATCTCTTTCTATGGTTGTGCCTAAAGAAACAATGCTTTCAACATTGTGGGGGACCTCCACTGCTGTTAACAGTACTAGCACAAGTAACATATGTGATTTGGTGCTATGGTGCAATACCTTCTAGTGATACTAGTGGTGATGTAGAAGGAGATGAAGGATGAGAATATTGAGGGTGAGAAGAAGTGTAAGGAATGTGAGGTGGTGATCTTGTGGGAGAGGATATGGGTTGATACTACTTAGGAGAATGATTAGAATGAGGTGAAGTAAAGGTTGTTGATCAAGTTCGGGAAACAAGATGCTGAACATAATAAGTGCTTGGGTTCAGATGGTATAAAGGGTGTGACCGATTTGATGGTGGCCTTCCCCATGATTGGGGGTTTTTCCATTGTGGTTGAAAATGATATTTCTGTATAAAATCTAGATGTGACATTCCTCCCCAATGCTCATGTAAATGTGACAAGATTGGACATTGGCCTTTGAGGTGATCATACATGCAAACGTCACATTGATACATATGATTTGAAGTTAATCTCCTATCCTTATTTTCTTCAACCCTTCTTTTCGATTGCCAAATGGTGTTCTATCCTATTTCTACGTTTGGCATCCTCTGTTTATTTTGGTTTTCAGAGTGATCATGTATGGATCCACCTCTAATAATGTTTCATATTCTCTACATTTTTCATGTACCCATTCCGTCATTTTATTAATCTTTGCCTCAATTTCATCAGGTGATTGTAGCATTGGCAAAGATGATTCCACCTCCTTAAGGTGAGCAAATTTCTCCTCTTCATGATTATGGACCTTTTTTATTTTAAGATTTTTTTCTTGTTGAGATCTTTCAACATTCTCCCATTTGGGTATTTCTCCTTCTTCTTTTGCTACCTGCTTAATATTGGTGGGTTTGTAGTTCACATAGTTGACCTGGGGCATACATCCCTAGGGTATCCCTTGTTTCATTAAGAAGCCCATCCATGATGTAATACATTAGCCTTTCCTTAGAGAACCCATGACCTAGACAATTTTTTAACAATGAATAATATCTTTCTAAGGCAATGTCCAAGGGTTATTGTTGCCCTTGTTTCCACTCTTGCATTTATCTCCTCAAGGTTGACACTCTTGCATAGGTCTGATATCTTTCAGTGAAGAGTTCTACCATTGTCGACCAACTGCAAATTGATTTAAGCTTTAAAGACATGTACCATACTTTTTCTTGGCCAATGAGTATCATAGAAAAGAGCTTAAGTCTTTGCCACAGGCATCAATATTGTTCCATACATAGGCATCATGGAAGGCTTGTAAATGATGTTGCAAATCTAAATCATAGCCTCCTAAAAACTTGGAAAATTTATTTAAATTAAGCATGGGTAGATAGCTTTCCTTACAATGCTTGTGGGATATTTGAACAACCTCTTATATACACATTAATCTCTTAGTGGCTAGCAGGGGTTCATCGTCACTAAGTAGGATATGAGTTTGTGAATTGAGATGATTTTGTTTTTGTTCATGCTGACATATCTGACTTTGCCCATGGGCTCGATTTTTATTTCTACGTCGACCTCTTAAGAGATGGTCATTCGTGTCACGACCTGACATTGAAGGAGTCAAGGAAGAGAAATAACTAAAAGACTCATCATGAATTTTGTAAGTCTCCCAATCATCCCTAGATATACTCTTGCTAACCATTGAGAAGGTCCTAGGCCTTATGGGCCCCCTTGTTCTATGGGATGTCCCATCCTCACTAAAGGTGCCTGAGTTGGATGATAAGAGTCCTTGAGTATCATTTGGGTTTTCATGAACATATGAGACTCTTGCATAAGATTGAGTACTCTAAACTTCTCCATCGTCATATATTTCATTGGTTCTCCAATGAATTGCCTCATTAGTGATTGCATTGTCATAGGCTTGTGAGAGAGACATTGTCGTGAATTATGTGTGACTTATTTGCAATTAATTTCTTTCTAAAATATATATCATTAATGCTTTGTTATAGCAATCTTGTATAATATAACTAATCCAAGTAACTAGCACCATCCTTGGCAATGGTGCCAATGATGAGTGGCTTGGTGCCCCTACACTCAACCATATGAATATAAGCATGTACACATGATCTGGTCGAACTTCGTAGATGGACTAGTTGTAGCATCTAGATAGTTACACGTTGATCACAATTCATTGTATTCCCACCTAGGCTAGTATTTGCTTTGTCATGTATGGTTTAGTCTAGAGTGAGGCGAATGATGGGATCCTAAGTAGTGCTACTCCTAGAGATGATGGGGAATAATCTTAATTACGCTAATGGACAATGAAAAATGAGATCTATGCTAACCTAAGTGCAATGAGTATTCATCCTTAATCATCCATAACATCTTGGTCCTCATGTACTATTTCTAGGATTACCAAGCACACATTCCTTGAGCACTACTAGATACACTACTGGGTTACCAAGTAGTTGCACTTAAATGTTCGTGCTTAAGTCGTATCCATTCTGCGTTAACAACAGGAAGTGTAAATGACAATAAAGGAAATATTAACTAAAAAGAAAACAATAAATAATTAATAATTAAAGTAATTAAAAGCTAAGTGAATGCTGCAATGATGGAGTAATCTCGATATTTATTGTTGATTTTGTGCGTGTCCAAGTACATCACATTCAAATAAAGGTTCCGTACAATTACAATCATCACACTGTGGGCATGCACTTGGAAAGGAACTAAAAAGAACTAAAATTGACAAATGACTCTACTCTAAGACTTACCAACTAACCTCCTTTCCTGTGTACCCAAATGCTATATTTATAGGCCTATACAGGAATCACAATATCATGTATTTGATATTGTTATCCAAGTTGCAATATCACATACCTGATATCGAGGATCTGATATTGAGGACTGGAAACCACAATTCATCATTCATGACCACCCTAACTACATCCAAGGACTACATTCAGCTAAGGTAAACAATCCTAGAGGAGATGAAGTAAGTCCAAACCTAGAAAAGATACATTAAGGGACCATGGGAAACACTATAGAAGCCATGGTGACTCTCATAGTTCCTCATCTTCCTCTTATTCTTCCTCTTCAACATCTAGTTCTGACGAAGATGAATGTAGGTATAAAGATTGGGCTCCACTAGGGGGCTGAAATAAGGATAGAAATCAAGCCCAAGGACAAAATCAAAGACATCAAAATGAGCATAGACAAAATCATCACAATCCAACAAATAGAAATAGAAATTTTCACCATGACATATTTGATGACAGTGAACCCTTGTTGGCCACTAAGAGCATGATGTAGATCACAAAGGTAGTTAAAATACCCCATAGGCATCGTAAGGAAAGTAGCATCAAAATGCTTGATATCAATAACATTCCTAAATTTTCAGGAGGTTATGATTCTAATCCACAACATCATTTGGAAGCCTTCCATGATACCTACATTTTACAAAACATTAAAAGTGCATGGATAAGTCTTAATCTCTTTCCTAGGATACTAATAGACAAAGCTAAAGTGTGGTATAGATCATTGAAACCAAATTCAATCCATTGATGATCCACAATGCTGAAACTCTTCAACGAGAAATACCAAACCTATGCAAGGGTGTCCAACCTAAGGAAACAAATCCAAGGATGAAAACAAGAGCAACATGAACCCTTGAATATGACTTTAGATCGATACTATTCTCTACTAAAAAAATGTCCAAGCCATGGTTTCTCTCAAGAAGAGCAACTTTTCCACATCATAGATGGGCTTCATAGTTAAACGAGAGAGACCCTTGGGATGTATGCTCAAGGCTAATTATATGAACTAGGAACCCATCATATTTAAAAGCTAATCAAGCATGTGGCAAAAGAATAAGGAGAGCTATGTAAACAAGTGAATGTTGAAAAATATCACTAGGACCCAACTCTTCAAAAGAAGAGGGTCCATATTTATGATGAGGAAAATGAGGCAACTCTCAATGAGGTGATTTCACAACAAACCTTGCCAATGCAATAGTCTATTGTTGAACTTCAGGCAAGGCTAGACAAGATGCTAGAATGGATAAATGAGATCGTTACAACTTACGTAGAAATCATAGAGGAGAGAGTAATGTGGAATAAATCAAGGGATCACAACAAAATGAGGAAAAGTGACCAATAGATAGGTAAGAACACTGATTAGTGAAAAGGGAAAATGTTTGTAGAAGAAGAGGCTATAGACTCAACCACCGAAGAAGATGATGGATGTGACATCTACCTATATGACCATCCAAAGGGCTATTGTCCAATCATGTTACATTTATATGAGCATTGGACTTTTGCATTGAATCCCAAGTTCATACAAAAGAAAATGCCTAGGAAATTACCTTACTCACAAGGTAATTATAGATAGTCCTACAGCCAATCATACTATCCTAGTGGGACTTCTTATCAGCCTCAACACTACTATCAACTGTAGTGGCAAAATCCATAGTCATGGGGGGAGGCCATCATCAACCTAGTGCTACCCCTACTTTTAGTCAAACCTATATGAATATTATGTTTAACAATGTATTTCCCTAACTAATTCTACCTCCTTTACCTTAAATCACTACTACCACTCCCCCGAATATCATCATCCCACAACATCTTCCATGAGATCACCACCTCACACCTCTCATCCTTCATCATATCCTCAATATTCTCATACTTTCCTCAATCATATGTCACCCCCAACAACACAAGAAGGTTTAGCATCACAACATCAACAAGAGAATGCCACTTGTACTACAAACATATACAAAAATGATAATGCCAGTAGATCTCCACCACAATCTTTGAAACATCCTTTTTTTAGGACAATTTCCACACTAAGCACAACACTCATGGACCTACTAACTCATCCAAACCAACACAATGCCAATCAAGTGCCACATCCTTTCTTTCACGACCAATAGCTTCTAATCCTATGTAAGGACCAACATCCATCATTACTTGAACACCTAACAAAGTGATGAATTTAGCACTGTGGAGAGACAGAAGAATCCATGCAGCACTACTAATAGTAAAGGATGTAGTTGTGGGTCAAAAATTTAAAATATTAACACAACCCACAACAAATTAAGAAGCAAGTGTGTGAGCAAAATTCAATCTACGTAGTAGTCACTAAATTAGAAGATGTCCAATGGCTTGAAAATGAGAATATAAAATTATTTCAAAGATGCATGGAGGCAACTAATCTGCTTATTAGTTCTAGACTTAAGAAAATGGACCAAAAAAATGACTTAGACACATATATCTTACAATCTGATTATACGTCGAAAAAGGATATTAAACACAGAGACCCAAGAATTAAAATGGAAAATCAAGAAGAAGAAGCAAACACATCTAGATCCCCCAAAATAAAAATACCTTCAATTCTAAATAAAGATACATCTCTGAATAATCCAAACGAGACTATCACTAATGTTAGATGTGCTACTACACAATTACTTAAATTAGTAATGGTGATAGATGGGAAATTGGTGGTGTATAACCAAGGGATTATGTGGTCCATCTCTCAAATGTGTAGCCATAAGATTAGTCATGAGGGAGATGCTTCATCCTAGTTCAAGAACTAATAAGTGTTTTTCACCTTTTTTGTTTTATAATTTTTTATCATTTTCCTATTTCTTCCAAAAATTTTAGATTCTTCATATGTTTTCCATTTCTTAATATTTTTCTTTTCTTTATATTTTTCTCTTTTCTTGAGTCATTTTCTTTATGTGTAATGAATGTACTTCATGTTTTTGTTAATAATATTGTCAAGTCATGATGCAAAATTCAATGCTATGTGTTGGGTTTTTTTGCTATACTATCAAGACAATTGGGTAAGTAATTGTGTAAAGTAGTGAGACCACCTCATCCATCCCTTCAGTTCTTTGAATAAAAGTTCATTTTCATCAAAAAAAAATTGGTTCTTCTTTCATGAAACTAAAATTAATCAATGATCATTGTACCTTGAAGAAAGATGGAATGACCAAGTGGGAATGGTAAGGGTATGACCTTAAGGGGACTTGTTGGATTTTCTTCTTATCTTCCTTTGTGTGGTTTATGACTCCTTGAGAAACATATCATCACTTCTTTGTCAACCAATAAATAGGAAGCTATGTCTTTGCATGGTGTGATTTCCATCAAAAACAAAGCAAAAAAAAAAGGATAGAAAAAAAAACAATAATGGAAATTCAAAGCATACCTTACATCCCAATCTCTACAATTCCTTCTCATCCCATTATGCACCTCATTGCTGCATGTGATTATGAGCCTTTTGGTTTTGTGTAGTATATTGAAACATCCCAACCACGGTAATTGTGTGTTGTTTAGAACAAATGCATGGTCTACATTTAGCTTTCTAGGTGCCCATGGACATCTATAGAAGTGGTTATGCAAGGGCATTATGGCAGGAGCTTGCTTGGGGGGGGGGAGGGGGAGAGGACCCACTTTCATAGCTTTTGTTGATCATGGCTTTGAACTAACCTTCATATCTTCTAGAACATCAACGATAGTTTCTTTGAATTTATGCATGAATTTGGAACTACTTCTCATCTATCTCATTAATTTTTCCTACTTTTCTACTTTCATATCCATGAATATTTCTTGGTCATCTTCTAAATCAAACCTTTGATTTCAATTATTTGAAAACTTATGTGCTTCCAGAGTTACACTTATTAGTCACAGGAAATAGGGATGTCCTCTTTGAAATTTTTCTAACATCCTATTTTTGAACATCATGGTAACTAATAGTAATTGATCAAAATAATGTGAACAACTTGATGATTTTAATTACCTTATAGCCTTGGGCATAATATGTTGTCATCACCTTATGCTTAAATGAAAACTAAGTAATTTGAAAAGGGTTAATTATTAAGGAAAATTTACCAAAACTAATGTTGATACTTTGGTGACTATAGGTGATGCTAGATGAAATTCCTAAGGATGAAGGTCTTTTGCTAGACATGAAAAAAAAGCTAAGAGGGAAACAACAGAGGATATGCCCATGAACAAATCATAGAACATACAAGATAACAACTCAAGCATCACACGTTTGCTAAATCCATGGGATGATGGGAAGAAATTTTTGTCCATCCTACAAGAATGTTCTACATAACCAGAGAAGCATCAACATAACAATCAAGGTTGGAAGTCTACCACCACTAGTGGCAACAAGAATAATCATCTTTAATGGAATTTTGAAGACCTCTGCAAATTTTGTAATCTTTAATGTATTTTTGTCATTTTGTAATGCATCCACTCAAATAAAAATTTTTAATGCGACACTCAGAGTCAATTAGTAGTTAGTGTAAGTCAATAATCCTATCATTCCCAATTTTTTGCAAAGAAAACTCGATCCTTTCATGTTAACTTGAGGATAAGTTTTTATTCAATCATGGGGTAATGATGAAGCATCGATTATTTATGTTAACATAGCCCCTTCGACACAGCTACCTCAACGCAGTCACTTCGATGCAGCTACCTTAACATAGCTGCTTCGATGTAACTACTTCGAAGCAACTACGTCAACTAGGAAATGTGTCCCTATCAATGTACTATCTATTTTTTCCTATAAATACATGTGCTCCCACCATGTGTTGGCATTATTTGGCCAATAGAGTAGCCAAGCACTTGCAATTTTATTCTGTAATCTTAGAGAATGTCAGTGAATGCCCACAGTGTGGATTTGAGTTAGTTGTATGGTGTCTTATTCGAGTGGCAATGTACATAGATAAATTCCATGAATGGAAATAAGATCGAGATTGATTCTTATTCATTGTAGCACTTTGACTTAGATTAAATTTACTTTCCATGTAATTTATGTTTTATGTACTTAGTTAATATTTACGTTTGGTGAAATGACTGTGACCAGTTTCGAGCATAAACACGAATTTTCTTGGCAATCCCTATAGCATTATTGCTTGGATCACCCAATAGCATAGTACTTGGTAAGCCCAGTAGCATTATTGCTTGGATCACCTAGTAGCATAGCGCTTGGTAATCCTAGTAGTGGATACATGGTTTCATGACATGTATGGCAAGCTAGACACAGGCACTCATCACCCATAGCGCAGTTTAGACTTTACTTTCTATTGCTAATTAGTTAAATAATTGATTTCTTTATCATCATTAAGATTAGCCTAAGTCCAAAACAATATTGAGAATCATATGCCTCACTTTGGACTAAATCATACATGACCACTAGTCCAAGTGGGAAGATAGCAAACTATGATCAAGGCATAATGATCTAGATGCCACAACTAGTCCCATCCATAAAATTTAATTAGATCATGTGTGAATGCTTGTGATTCATATGGTTAGATGTAGGGGGTACCTCACCACTCATCATTAGGATATTAACAATGCTACGTCGCATCTACAATATCGTTGATGCTATATCGCATATATTTGACAAAAAGTTAATTTTTGATCAACTTTGATATCTTCGCTCTAACATCTTCACTCCAATATCTTGGATCCAATACTAGATATCTGATATTGTGTATCCAATATTAGATCACATGCTATGTTATTAAATATTCGATATTGAGTGATGTGCACCAGCCTATAAATATAACACTTGGGCACACTATTTGGAAGTCAATTAGTCAGTAGAGTAGCCAAACTCTTGTAGTTTTATTTCATAATAATAGAGAATAGTTAGTGATTTCTCATAGTGTGGATCTAAGTCAGTTGTATGGTGTCTTATTTTAGTGGCAATGTACCACACAATAGAATCAATCTTATTTGAGTGGCAATGTACCACACAATAGAATCAATCTTATTTGAGTGGCAATGTACCACACAATAGAATCAATATTATTTGAGTGGCAATGTACCTAGATCTTATTTTCATGCATGTTAATGAATTGGTGGAATTAGCATGACTAGTTTCGAGTGTAAACACATATTCACTTTGTAACCCTAGCAGCATTATTGCTTGGTTCACCCTACAGCTTAGTACTTGGTAATCCTAGTAGTAAGTACATGGGTTCAAGATGTGTATGGCAAGCTAGGAACAAATACTCATCATCCATAGGCTAGTCTAGATTTTACTTTCCATTTTTAATTAGCTTAATTAATTGATTTCTGTATCACCATTAGGAGTAGCTTAGGGTCGAACAATATCAAGAATCATATGTCTCACTTTGGACTAAACCATACATGACAAAGCTACAACTAGTCCAAGTGGAAAGACAATGAATTGTGATCAAGGCATAATGATCTAAATGTACAACTAGTCCCATCCATGGAATTTGACCAAATCATGCATGAACACTTGTGATTCGTATGGTTGGACATAGGAATACCTAGCCACTCATCAGAGAGCCACATCATAGGAGACATGGCGATGATAGAGGTCACCATGAATATGATGACTAGGATGAGCCATAGCTTGCTACAAGAAACATGATAATTATTTCAGAGACAATTCATATTTCCACCATGCATCAAAGGAATAGTCAAATCAAATTGCTTGATTTGAATAATATTCCTAAGTTTGAGGGAGGGTGTAATGCTAATCCAAAACATTATTTGCAAGCCTTCCATGATGCCTATGTCTTGCAAAACATTGAGAATGACTGGTAGAAACTCAAACTATTTCCTAGGATAATTATCAAAGAAGTTGAAAGTTGATATTGGTCTTTAGAGTTGGAATCAATTCATAGATGGAGAACAATGTTGGAGTTGTTCAATGATAAATATCAAATGTACTCTAAGGGGTCTAACTTGAGATAATAAATCCAAGGATTGAAACAAATCAATCATGAATTCCTTAATGCAGCCTTGGGTAGGTATTACTCTCTTTTGCACAAATGTCCAAGCCATGGTTTCTTTCAAAGGGAACAACTTTGTTATATATGGACTCAAAAACAAAACTAGAGAAACTCTTGGGGTTACTGAAGGAAGATTGTTAAAAATGAGGGCCCATAAGATCCAAGGGCTTATTGATTAAGTGGCTAAGAAAAAAGAACTTAAAAAGTAAGAAAATGTAGAAGAATATAATAGACACCCCTCCATTCATAAAAAGAGGGTACATCTATGCAATCCTAAGAAGGAAGCACCACTAGAAGAAGTGGTATAAAGGAAAATCTTGCAAATTAAAAAATCTGTCACAAAGATATTAGCTAAGATGGAAAAATTGTGGGACTCCTTAAGTGAGAAGTTTCAAACTACTCTAAATATTTTGGAGGAGAAAATGGAGGAAGGAAACTAAGATAAGGATAGAAGAAGAAGAAATAATACAAGAAAGTTTTACTAGTAGTAAAAAGATAAGGCTGGAGTAGTTGATGAGTTTGTATATTTTGAAACAAAAGAAGGAGGATGTGACATCTGCCAATATAAACATCTTAAAGGATGTTGTCCAATACTATCACACCAATAAGAATCTAGGGTCTATACCTTGAAACTGAAATTTGCAAAAAGAAAACCACCCAAGAGATTGTCCTATTCATAAGGTAATTATCAGTAAGAATTCCACCACCAATAGTATTATTTGGGTGAAATAGCCGTGGGGGATGCCACCACCAAGGTAGCAATATCCTTACCACCAACCGAACCCATGTGGATATTATGTTTAGCAACCTATATCTCTTAGTAGCTCTACAAGACACACTTCTTTTTTCCATAATTATTATTCCTTGAATATCATATAGTGACTATTGTTGAATCTCCTCTTACTTATACTTCTCATTATTTACCACAACACTCTACACCTTCTAATTCAACTTCTTTACCACCTACACTGCATATGCAAGGTGAGATGTCACTACAGCCTCTGCATGCAATGCCATATAGGCTATGAGCTTACAGCTAGATTACAACTCAAGTGCTTCTGAGCATAAGCCTTAAAATAGGACTTTCTTAGAACCCAATAGTCCACATAAACCCTTGTAAGCATTTATGGTAGTTGATTGTTCTTAAGATGCTCTTAAGATAGCTGTTGAGAAACCTTCAAACTAATGATCCCAAAATGTACATGCGATCATGTTAACTCATGCAATCATATTCTAGATAAAAGAAAGATGCCTTCCTAGAAAAATATTTAATCTTGTAAGCCCTCTAATTTACTTATGACTTGCAAGAAATGATCTATGTAAAGATCTTCTAGACTTGGGTTTTAGGGTAAACTTAATTTTCCAAGAGATGTATAAAACTTGGAACCTTCCTTCACCAAAGAAATGTAATATCATATTTGACCTTATCAATTAATACATCACTATTTCCTTGGAAAGGCTGAAGGATATTGTAACCAACATTTGAAGATAGTCCTATCTACTAAATTTCCTAGTATTCCATGTGAACTGTAAGGGAGACTTCTTAATTATCATGGGAAGGGCTTATCTCAGCACAACTGATGCCAAGCTAGGAATCAAAGACCTCTCCTTGAAAATATCTAAGGAAAATATGGGCAAGAAAAAACACATCCATCATAGCATGAAAGAAGTGTATCGAAACATCAAACATCCAAAGGTGTCTATATGTAACAACCACAAAATAAGAGGGTATCTAGTGGCTGACAACAAATATTAGCTCTAGTTTAACAATGTGCATGGAACTAATTGAACTTCTCACAAGTACTTATATTGATAAGATGGACAAAATGGAGCAAACTCAAAACTAGCTCTTCCACATAAAAGCATAAATGAATTAGGGGAGAGTTGAAAATCCATGATAATTCTAAACAATAGCCCCTTGAATTTAAATCTTTACTAATAACTTTGAAGTATGTATTTCTTGATAATGGTAAGCCAGTAATCATCAATGCCAACCTCACTAAGGAATAAAATGGGAAGTTGCTTAAAGTAGTAAAAAAATGGCTAGTAACCTTTGCTTGGTTAGATGATGAATTCATAGGAATAGATCCATGTATATGCCAATATTGGATCTATACAAATTTCACTATTAAATCTAAGAAGCAATAGCAGAGAAGGTTGAATCCAAAGCTAATGCAAGTTGTAAAGAATGAAGTTGAAAAGTAGGATTCATCTATCTAGTGGTGGACAATGAATGCATAAGTCCACTCGTTTTTGTGCCAAAGAAAGGAGGATAATGAAAACTCTGTAAAGACTTTAGGCTGTTGAATATGGCTATGTTTAAAAATCATTTTTCATTGTCATTCATGGACCAAGTGTTAGATACAACTATAGGGCATAGTTATTACAATTTTTTGGATGGGTATAGTGGGTACAACCAAATACAAATTACTTAGGAAGACTAGGCCAAAAAAACCTTTACAAGTCCCTAGGGGACTTTCACATACAAGAAGATGCCATTTGGCCTCTGTAATGTCCCTGAAACTTTCTAATGCTTAGTTCTAAGCATCTTTCAGTAATAGATTGGTAGTAGTATGGAAGTCTTCATGAATGACTTCTCCACCTATGACACTAATTTTGAACAACCACTAGACCATCTTTAGCAAGTACTAAAATGATGTGTGGAGATAAACCTATAACTCAACTAGTAGAAAATCCACTTAATGGCCTAATATGGCATTGTTTTAGGGCATATAATTTTTAGGAAAAGAAGTTGAGATGGACCTTGAAAAGATATGGATTATCCAAGGAATAACTAGATAACCTTACACTATTAAGGATATGAGGCCACTCCTTGGTCATACTGGTTAGTACAAGTAATTCATTGAAAACTTCTCTAAAATCATCAAGCTATTAGTAAAGCTTACCAAAAATGATCTAGCCTTTAAATGGACCAAGGAATGCGAATAAAAATTCTAGCACTTGAAGTATAAGCTCGTAAAGACTCCAGTTCTATGCATCCCTGATTGGTCCAAATAATTTTACATCATGATAGATGCATCAAATTATGCATTAGAAGTGGTGTTGGCACAAATGTATGACCAAAAAATGACCATATCATATCCACTATTCAAATAGAAGTATTATGGATGCATAACTCAATTACACCACCATGAAAAAAAACATATGGTAATAATGTATGCCTTCAAAAAATTCAAGCATATGTGATTGGGTATCCATTTTTTGCACACTAATTATAGTGCAATCTACTTCCTAATGAACAAACTAGCAGTTAGCCCCTATCTTATACAATGGTTGGTGATCTTACAAGAGTTAGATATTACAATGTGTTGTTATAATAATAGCCAATTTTATGGAATAGAAAACAACTTGAATTATTGGGCTTACTCATTTATGTAATCTTACATGGATTTTAAATCAAAGAGCAATGTACACACACGGTATAATTGAGTTAAGGTTTATCACACCGTATTTTTATGCATAAAATAAGCCCTAAGCAAAATCTAAGTTTCAAAGAAACGTTTCTACAAAAATATTAAGAGGATTATATTCTTTTGATCAAGTTTTCCTTTTCAGAATGGAAGGTTTTTGGAGCTAAATAAATAACCCATAAGGTTCTAATCTATTGATCATTTAAGCTTATGGAGTTTCAGTCAATTTAAAGAACTAGGGTTTCAAATCATATTTAACATTACACATGATATTTGAATTGGATACCAAAGATAAAGGTTGTATGAGCTTATCCTAGCTCAAAGAAATGCCCTTTAAGTTTATTATTGAAGTTAGAACCATCAAAAATGGATTTATAGAGCTTAAAACTAGGTTTATGTCAAAGTAATGTTAGCATTAGAATGAATAGTTAAACGCAAAAGAAAACAAGATTTATCATTTCAAGAAAAGAATTTAATTTGAAGCTAATTTAATTTTTCTATTTCATTTCAAATAAGTAGAGTGGATTTGTAGAATGAAAAATCAGCTCTACAAAATATTTACAAAATAATTCTACAAACCATGATGAGCTCTATTGATTATAGGATGAAAATATTAATGAGTATAATTGCTACATTAGCTTATAGAGGAAGCTCATAGAACAAAAATTGACTCTACAAAATGGTTTTACTTAACTATTACAGTATAAGAATTTATAGAAAGTCTAAAATTAGCTTTGTGTACAAATCCCATATGATACATAAGCTGCAAAAGGAAAGTTCATTTTAAGAGATTGTCATTTCCATCATAATTGGCCCTAAAATGGAAGTAAGCTCTATAAAACCAAATCCTATAGGAATTCCACAACCACGTCATACCTTTATGATGGGTAGTTTCGTAAAATCAAAATTCAAGCAAATGGTTGTACCAATTCCATAAAATATATGAAAAGCTCTTAGGAAATATTCAATGCCCTTATCCACGTAAGCTTTTTTGTGAAGTGGGTTCGTAGAAATAAAATCTGGTTCTACAAAAAAGAGCTAAAATGGTTTTACATGTCACATCATTATTTAAGAAAATACCTCAAAAGAAAACATTTTTCATAGAACCAAAATTGGTTTTATAAACAAATGCATAAATACCTCTACCATGTCAACTCTATTAAAAGGAAGGGATTTGTAGAATCAAAAAATGATTCTATAACAAGCACACTTTTTGTCTCTACCAACTTAGCTTATTATGCAATACAAGTTTGTAGAACAAAAAAGTGGTTCTACGAAATGGTTCTACAAATGAAAAGGTTCTACGAGATATATCAAATGCTCTTAAGAGACACTAAACATTCACTTGTGCCTCTCCAAGTTAACTATTTTAGCAGGGACTATAGAACCAAAAATTCTACAAAGAAAAGAAAAATGATTCTACAAGCTACATCATCATGAAGCTTGAAAATAAGCTTGTATGTAGAATCAAAATCTGGCCTTAAAAGTAATCTTCTTTTTGCCTCTGCCAAGTCAACATTTGAAGTGGCATCATGTTTCATAAAGAGAAAATTTGAATTATGTGGTTCTTGAAACCAAAATTTGGTTAAAGTAGTTCAATGAATGAATACATAAACTATTTCTAAAAGATGCATCGTAAGCTTTGGAGAGACATTTAGTCATCACTTCCATGTCAACTCTTTTATAAAACAAATTCATAGAACCAAAAATGGGTTATACAAAGGAAATCTAAAATGGTTCTACAAATCATGTCAGCATTGGAGAAAAATATTGCTTGTAGAACCAAAATTCAATTCTATAAGAAAACACATAATTGATGCCAGCTCCTTTGTAGAATGAATTTATAGGGCCAAAACTCAACTCTATGAATAGGCATAAAATCTATTCTACAGCCACATCTACTTTGGAAAGTAATTTGGTTCACCAAAAACAGAAAGTCAATTCTAAAAAAGGAATCCTAGAAAAGCTCTTCCACATCAACTTCCATATAATACGGATTTGTAGAACCAAAAATTGGTTCTACAAAGAAAAGAAAAACTAATTCTACAAGTCATGTCAAGATAAACAAAGCTCCTCTTATGTCCACTAAGGGTTACAAGCTTAATTTACTCACATGTGCATTATATTATAGAGCCAAACAATATGACATAGCTTATAGAGCTAAAATTTGGTTCTACAAAAAGGTTCTGCAACCATTTTTCCATATCATCTCTTTTATAGAATGAATACATAGAACCAAATATTGACCCTATAAGGGAACTCAAAATAGATTCTACAAGCTAACGTCAACACCAATAGACTTATCAAAGAAACTTACTATTCAATCCACATGTTGGTTCAAGTTAGAAAGAAGAGAATTTTAGAACCCAAAATGATTCCACATGCTAATTATACAAGCTAAAAAAAACTTTGCTACATCAATATAAGCAAAATCAAGATGGGCTTTTTCGTATAATCAAAATATTATTATAAAATTAAGCTCTAGATATGTCTTTCTAGGCCAGATTGACATCATTGACATCAGTGCTAGAAAGGCATATGAGCCATATGGTATTATAGAACCAAACATTACAGGAATAGAAGCTCAACAATTCAACAAGGAAGTGCTAAGTGGTAAATTCTAAAACCATCCTCAAACTGAAGGAACCATGAAGCTTCCTACAACTAATCTAGCAAAAGCTTGGGGATACAAAAATGTCATTTTGGAGAATTTAGAGCTCAGGTTTCCTCAAAGAATTTTCATTTTAGCATTAAATTTTTGTTAGGTTGTGAAATTAATTTGGTTGCTGAATATCATGCTTGAGCTTGGGTGGCCCTAGAAGATAAGAAGCATATTTTCATAGTATAGTATATGAATGATGTTTTACAATATTGTTTATCAAAAATTCAAGAACAAAAGCCTAGGGATAAAAAAATGTCATTCCAGAGGTTTCAAAGCTCAAGTTTCCTCAAAGAATTTTCAAGTCAACATTAAATTTTTGTTTAAGTTGTGAAATTAATTTGGTTGCTAAATATCATGTTTGAGCCTAGATGACCCTAGAGGATAAGAAGAATTTTTTCCTAGTACAGTATATGAATGATGTTTTATAATATTTTTTATCATAAACTCAAGAACAAGAGGTTCCTTTAACTCTCAATTTATTTTTGTTAGATTATCTATTATGTAAGGTTTCTGAGCCTAAGAGGATAGCCCCTATTTTTGCCAATAATGCATCATAGAGGAGGGCTTGTCTAGAAGACCCTTGTTATGATTTTCTTTGTAGTTGTTTACCAAAGAAGCTATTTTGATGTGTTAGCCTTGGAATTATTAGTGAATTGTGTTTATTCCCATTTGCTATAGTTAACTTTATGAGTTTTTTCACTAAGAGTTTATCAACAAATAATTAATGAGATAAAACAAAAGTGTCATGAAGTTATCTTTTTACATGCCCTTTATACTCATATTCCTATAGTAGGTTTCAAGGGAAAGGCTTTCAAGTTACCTAGATTTGTGACTCCTTACTTGGTTCCTTTAGAGGTTTAGTATGAAATGTGGGAAAGTCCCTTGAGACATGATTGAAAGCACAAGGATGTTTTTCCTTTGAAGTTTGGATTCTAGAAGTTTATCAATTTAGGACATTTAAGAAGAATGGCTAGGAGATTTAAAGAGAAATCCTTTTTTCTTTAACTTCAGGAAGAATATGTTCAACTACTAAGATAAGAAAGGTCCATAATCTAGATGAAACAAACATAATCTACTCTAAGAAAACTAATAGAGAGGTGAATCAAGCCAAGGATGAAGCTCTAGCATAGCGAAAAGGAAAATTTATTAATGAATCTTTTAGCTATAACTTGTGATGCCCCAGTCATTAAAGTATGTAGGTGGATAGAAGATAGAGACCATCCTTTTGCAAGAGGCCTCTCTTTAAGTACTTTGCTTAGTTACAAGAGAATTATTTCTCTTGGAAGCTACTAGATCTAAAGAAAGCAATGTTAGATGAAAGATTTCCTCTTGATGAAGCAAAATACATAAGAGTAAAGGCCATGAGGAAAATGAAGATTGAACAAGCAAAGGCCAAAAAGGAGCTACACCATCAACTTTTAGAACAATAAATATTAAAGAAGTCACAACAGCAGTAACATAAAGAAGTAGGAAGCTCATCATCAACTTTTGACTCCCCATTAGGCTACTTGATGAAAGGAGCTACCTAGTCTTTTAGAGTTAAAAAAATGAGGTGAAGGATTTCTTTTCAAGAAAGCTTGTAAAGATTATTTTCATATAATGGCATTTTGAACAAGTTTTATCTATCTCTTTTAGCTTTCATCTCTTAGTTATTAGTTGAATTGAATATCTTTTCATTATTTGTATAGCTTAAATATTTCATAGCTATGTTTGGATAAATTACTAGTTTTGGAATAGGTTATTTTCTCTATGAACCTTGGTTTAACTTATTCTTGTTATTTTGATTAAATGGGATAGTTTCTATAAGTGTTAATTCTAGATCAATTTAACATGAAAAATATTATCATCTTTATACGATTTTGAGCTTTTCAAATAATCTTCTTACCTTAGTTTTTTACTTTGTTTAGCAAAAATATTATGGTTTAACATCAAGAATTTAGCTAACAGATTGGCATTTTCTATAAAACTATCATTCACTATATCTCTTGTGTAAGATTTAAAGGTAGACTTATAAGAGAACTATTTGATTTCTTTAATTACGTTGTGAAATAGCTAAAGGGATTGTAATTGGTTACATAAAAGATAACAAATTTTTAGAGAGATTTTTATTGTTCAATACACTTAGCCATATTTAGTTCATTTGTACCAAAAAAAGCTATTTGGGGGTATCTGTGCCTTCGTGTTACTAGAGACCAACAACCACCTAAAATGAGTTATTGAAACTATTTTCTAGAGAAGAGTTATGTTCTTGCCTCAACACAATGATGGATACAAAATGGACTAAGAATGTAGTTTCATATCATTTATCTTGGTTAAGATGGAATAATGATGATGATGATGAGCCCTTATCTAATTAATTTCCACAGGAACTCCTCTTTACTATGGTAACCAAAGTTCATGCACCAAGGGTCATAAATTGGTACAATGACTTCCTCTCATATCTACTCACATAGGAAACTCCTATTCAATGGGATCATAGGAAGAAAAAGCAATTTTTTTACTAGGTCAAACATTACATTTAGATCGAAGGTAACCTCTACATAGTTTGTGCCAATGGCCTAGTATGATGGTGTGTACCTAATGCAAATCAACTAAGAGTCCTCTAAGTTGCTCATGAGGGTCCTTGTGGGGTCACTATACAAGAAGAAGGATAGCAACAAAGATCTTGATGGTAAGATACTTTTGGCCAACAATATTCAGGGTCACTAACCATTTCTCCCATTCTTGCAAAAGGTGTCAACAAGATGGAGAAATGATAACTAGAATGGAAGGCCCCCAATAGTGGATTTAATCACTAGAGTCTGTCAACCTTTGGGGAATTAATTTCATGGGACCTATCACTTCCATGTCCCATGGAAAGTCATACATCATCGTTGTTGTTGACTACTGTACCAAATAAGCTAAAGCTACAAATGTTTCTAATTATACATCAACCATTGCAGCTCGTTTCTTTCAACACTAGGTGGTAAACAAGTTTGGTATGTCTAAAGCACTAATTTCTGGTAATGGAATACATTTCACAGGTGCTACCTTTCATAAGTTAATGCAATGCTTGGGGGTGCAACACAAACTCACAACACCCTATCACCCCCAAGTCAACTGTTAAGCAAAGGTAACTAATAGGCAGATCACAAGAATCCTCATGAGAACCATTAGTAGATATAGGAAATATTAGAGCATCAAACTCAATAATGCCGTTTGGGCATATCACTCAACATGGAAACTTTCTATAGGCTACTCTCCCTATGAGTTAGTATATGGAAAGTTATCCAAACTTCCAATTGAAATTGAACTTTGTACACTCACAACTACTTGTGAACTTGACTTAGACATTAACTTAGCACAAAAACAATGATTCATGATACTTAATATGCTAGATGAAAATCAAAGAGTACCTATAATGATTAATGAAGTGCAAAAGGCCCATAATAAACAACGTCATGAAGCACTAATCAAGAAATTTATGTTCAAACTAGGAGATAAGGTTTTCTATTAGAATCTCATGCATGTGCCATAATGAACTAAGTTCTAGACATTATAGGAAGAACCTTACATCATACACTCAACTTTTCCTTCTAGGGCTATGATAATTTATTACCTAACAAGTTCTCAAAATCACATGATAGTCAACATCTAGCAACTTAAATCATTCTTGGACTTCTAAGTAACCAACCACAACACTAACACCTTTAATCAAGAAAAATCTCACTTCATTTTCTAAATATCCTCCTTCCTACTTAGTTGTGGGGGAGATATTCATCCACAACACTAACACCTTGATGAGGATAAAATATTTTTTCTTCTTTTTGTTTTGCAATGTTCTTTATAGGTTTTCTATTTTCTTAATATTTTACTGATTATTTTATATATCTTCCTTTTCTTATTATTTTCATGTTATTATGTTGTTATTTTTCAAGTAGTCTTTTTTGAAATCTCAAATTTTGTTTCATGGCTACTATGAATTTTGGAAATCATTAAACGTGGTTATCAAAGTCATGATTGATTACAAACAACGAACTTTGTCCTTGAATTATGTTCTCTACTACCAGTCTACTAGTTTTTTGGTGGTATCAGGCAATGAGATCATGACATCCACCCATTCCATTTGTTCCATGTGGAGTCTACATCATGAAGACTTATAGGCTCTTTCACCTAAAAACTAAAAGTAACATGTGATCTTGTTACCCAATTAACTTGGAAACAACCAAGTGGGAATGTAAAAGAGTGTAACCTCAAGGGAATTTTTTGTGTTCTTTTCTTAACTTCCTTCTTCAATTCTATGGCTTCTCAGTGGTATATCATCACTCATGCTATTGACCATAAAATATAGCATGCCTCCATACAATGTGAATCCCATAAAAGAAACAAGAATTCAAAGTACATTTCTTTGACAATCTCATGGGCTACAAGCACTAGTTATGGGGCTAGAAACACATGTTACCTATTCCTAAAGGTACCCCTCTAATTAAGTCCCTACCTACTTCCTTCTTCTCTTTTCTTATTTTCTTAGAGTGGTGGTTGCCCTTTGAAGTTATCATAGGCTCTTGATGGTAGGAGAGAAAGAATACGTCAATGCAAAATCATTGTAATTAGAATAGACTTAATCTAGACTTGAAATAGATTGATATCAAATCATCTTAATCGCAAATTTTACTTTGAATCTCATGCAACAATGATGTAGATTACTCATCTACCATTCACGCACTTCATTTTTTCTCACTTCACTACCTCATAGCATGGTGACTTCATAGTTTTGTTTTATAATTTTCATAATCCTAAGGCAATCCCATACATGGATATAGAGTTTAACTTTAAACAACCATTTATCACCCTGAGTGCCTATGAACTCCTTGTGATCAGGTTATGTAAGGGCATATGAGACATAAGCCTACTCTAGAGATGACCCACTTGCATATTTTCTAGTTTTCTTCAAGTTTAAAACCTTAATAATAGGCCTCATTGCAATCTCAACCATCTCAATAACTTGCAACATCCAATTTTTGCTCGACTTTGGTATAAGAAACATCATTCAATAACTCCTCCCACATCCTCATATTGCTTCAATTTCTTAAACTATATCCTCAATTATGTTGTTGTTATGGATTTTCAGATTTTTGACTTTCATTTGGCTCTTTTTTTGACCTAAAACTCATTCAAAATTCCTTGATATCCTAAGTGAAAAATGTAACAACGAATAGCTATGTCAAAGCATCCCCATTGATGCAACCTTGTTGACACATCCTCATTGACACGACACAAAACCCTATAAATATGCACGACACTTGGCTTATTTTTTACATTTTCTCATAACATCAAGAGGAATTTTTGTACTTTTCAAAGTTCATAGCCTTCCAAGAGGTACGATTTAACCATTTTCACCCATTCTTTGATTCTTGCACTACTAGAGGTACGCATTATGTCATGGAGGCATCAAACACTAGGTTTTAATAAAAAAATTTGAAATTTTTCCATGGATAATATATTAAAATAATGTTAAATTAATGATCACAATAGTTAATACCAAAAATGAACCTTCGTTAAGGCATGAATAAAATAATATCATATGCTTGCAATCACTAAATAAGGACTTAACAATAAAATCCCAACGTTTGACTAATAAACTTAATCCAATCAAACAAAGAAAGGTATCCAAAGAAAATAAATATTATGCCTAAGAAACTACTCCTAGGTTATGTTTTTGATTGCATGTGGTAGCTAAGTGACGACTACAAGCAAGAGGATCATCATGGCCTAAGGAAAAGCAACCATGTGATTGAAGGGACTAACAACAACAACCTCATGAGCAAACAGCCAAGGCTACCCATGCTACTAGGCCCCTACGTGAGGAGCCCAAGCTAGAATCAATCCATTAGATTCCAACAACAAAAATAGGATAATCCACGTAAGATGAGGTTCTAAGACCATGGCCTAATCTTGAGATCATGCTCATTGAGGCTTACCTAGATAATATTTCCATCAAGGAAATTCATAGCTCCATCCTTCAAGAGCTAAATTTTGCACCGTTCCTATAGCTTGTACTAATAGAGATCGAAACACAACTCTAGGGATCTCCACTATGGCCCATTCTATCCAATAGTGGGTAATGATACATGGGAGAAACTTACCTCTTCTTGAATAACCAACAAGGAGATGCCACTATTAAAATAAAGGACATTGTCATCTCTTACTTAGTTGAAGTAATTGCAGAGGTACTTAGACTACCCAATATTAGGAGAAAATTAGTATAAATATCTATACAAATAGACTTAAAGGAAAAAAAATGGGCTCAATGGTGCTATGTAGTGGATCATAAGTATGGTGCTCTCACTAAGGTGAAGAAAGCATACTTTAAGATTGTAGCCTATCACCTCAATCTAATAGTGAGGTCAAGCAAGGTCAAAGCCTTCTCCTCCAAGGCATATGCAGCTCTAACCAAAAATTTCTAGTCAACCTACCACAACTCATCTTCCTTGAAATAGAAAATCATTTCAGGGAGAATAAGGGTAGAAAGATACTCCCCTTCCCATGCCTCATAAAAAAACTCTATAAAAGGGAAGGGATGACCTGCTACTCAAATGATATAACTCATAGATCTCTTGCTACATCATGGTAGAAACTGATGAAAGATAAAGCACCTACTAAGCTTCAAGAGGAGGAGCAACCATCACCACTACCAACAACAACATCAGAGATAACACTTGAAATGTTGGTAGCTATAGAGCACCTAAGGAAACTTAGAGACCAACAATTGCAATATATACAAGCCTTGAGAGATGGTGAAGAATCTTCAATGAGGTCATAAGGATCATCAATTGCAATATATACAAGCCATTTAAATGAGGTCATAAGGATCATCAATTGGCTAGATAGTGATATGACACCATTATTCTCTTCACAAAGAAACTAGGCACTTGTTCTCTCTAATCTTAGTATTAGAGAAGTCATTGTATCCATACTAGGACAAGCATTTCCTAAAATGTTTAGGAATGCATCATCTTGCTCTGTAATGCTAGAAGAATATGAGGAAGTGACAATCCTTGTTATGCTACATAAGGGCTAAGAGACAATAGTAGAGGTGGTGGTGGACCATGTTGGAGAAGCTCTGAGTACTCCTACTATATCTATCCCTAATATTGCTACCATGGAAAATGTAAAAGCATTAACATAATCCAGGAGTGAAAGAATGAGTGCATTCCAACATGAAGAAGTGTTGAAGTGACTGGTTAGAGCTAGCAAACTAATTCCAGAGATCTTTGATCCTCTAGAATACATATTAACTACCCATTTACAACTGCTAAAGACAAGGAGTAAGTTCTTGATCACAAATGTGTAGCTTGAGGAGGTCATAGTTAGCAATCAACGATTAGCTGCTGAGGTTGTAGAACTTAGAACCCACTTGTTAGATCCTACCATCCTAAAGTTACAACTCACCAGAAATGAAGTTTTCCAAAAACTTCAATAGAAATATTTAGAGGTTATGAATGCTAAGGAAATGATTAACCTTTACACATCACTGTAAAAAGCAATGGTGAATTCCACTAACCATGACTTCTATCAAGTTTGCTAAGCAAGGAGAACTTGGTGCTAACTTGAGATAATCATTGCCTATGAAATGCTAAGTAATAAAGAGATCGAATGGTAGAATACATTCTTGAGTAGCAAGAACATCTTACCAAGGTAAACTTAGACTTGAGAAGGTTGGCTGCAGAAAATAGAAATCTCTCAATAGAGAAGGTTCAAAGCCTTCACTAAAAGACTATAATTGAGGTCACCACCAGGAAGAATGAAGTCCTAAAATATGAACAAGTTAAAAATCACTATAAGAACCAAGTTATGATGCTCAAGGAAGTCAATGAAAAGGAAATTAAGGTAGCTAAGGTGAAGGTGAATGAGGCCCTCCAACAACTCCAATAAAGATGCAATGTATAGTAGCCCATATTTGATGGTCTCAACAAATAAAACAAAGTGGAGATCCACCTAAAGGAGTTGTAGATCGAGGAAATGACTAAATACATATAGCTTTCCAACCTCTGATATGTAAACCTAGTAATGTCGATGATGGGAAACCCCAAAATGGAATTATAAAAATAGGTTTCCTACACTTACCTCATCTATGAGGTAACACTCAAGCTCCACAAAGAGACTAAACAAAAGTTGGAAGTGCCCAACATGAAGCTTAAGGTTCTTAAAAGCAAATTCACTGATCAAAGATGTGTTTCCAAGAATCTAGCTAGGATAATAAGTGATTACTGGGAGCTACAAAACCTTGTTTGTACATTCAATATCAAACATAAATAATTCATAGCCTAGTTTGTTAACATGAAGAAAATTTTTCCTACACTGCTATGCCCATGGGACATTCCAACATCAGCATAACTAGGCAAAGTAGCCTACACCATTCATTACCCACTAGGAAAAGAGGAAAATATGAAGGTACTTTTGGATGCCTTTTAACTTTCGACAATAGAAGCAGGAAAGCCTAGGCCCCTAGCTAAGCAAGGATGTGATGAAAGATCCTTTGTGCCACAAGAGCCTTCTCCTCTAGGCATAGTGTGAAGTTTTCATTTCATCTCCATCCATCTAATAGGTACCTAATAATTTTTGGTTAGATGTCCAAATTCTTTGTCAAGTACATCAATTTTATGTCCATAAAAATGACACTTAAGAGATGTTTCAATTATAAGAGTCAATCAGTTAGTACCATAATTCCCTAAATTTTCTAAGAAATTTGATCCAATATTTTTTCACTTAAGGATGAGTTTTCAGTTAGTCATTAGGGTATGATGAAGCATTAATAAGGTAGCTGTGTTGATACACCCATCAACACATCTTAAGATGCATTGGTGCATGTGCATCGACACTAATCCTCCTAAAGCCTATATAAGTATGTGCACTAGCACATTTATGTCATCATTTGGTCACTCCCTTAGCCAAACTATTGCAATTTTCTCTTATAGAAATTAACAAGATTTTTCATCTAAGTACCTGCAATGTGGATTGAATTGATTGTTTAGAATTTTATTCATTTGTAATATGTACCTAGTAGAATTGCATGAATAGTAATAAAATTGAGATTTCTTCTATCCATTGTAGCACTTGGATTAGCTTAAGTTTATTTTCCAACACTTTATTTTAAATACAATTTACTTTCTTCTCCTTAAGCATTTAATATTATAATTCATAAGTAACATGAGTACGATCACTTCAAGCATAATATCCTAACATTTGGTAATCCCAGTAGTAAATAGTTGGTACATCAAGCAATGTTAATATACATTTAGGATGTGTACAGAAGGTGGAAATAGATTCTCCATGTTTAGGATAGTTTAGTTAATTTATTAGTAAAATTAAATATTTAACCCTTATTTTATTTAATCATTTTGCCAATAAAGAAAACAATAAAATAATAATACAAATTCTTACACCTCAACTAGACTTAGCCATACAAACAAGTTAATTCAAGTGGTGATTGGGAAAATAGACTAGTAACCATGCCTTTCACTATTGAAGGACATAGGTCACTGAGGTAAATAAAGTCCATGGAATTTGATCAGATCATGTGTACACGTTAATGATTCATATGGTTGGGCATAGTGAATACCAATTACTCATCAAGAAGCATAGCTTGCAATGCTAATGATTTAGTCTGCAAGGCTTTTGCTACATCATGGCAGCAAATGATAAAAGACAAAGCTCCTTCCAAGCTTTAGAAAGAGTAATTACCACCTCCATCACCACCTACAGCACTAGAGATGACATTTGAAATGCTAGCAATTGTTGAATGCTTGAAGAAGCTTAGGGAACAATAGTTGCAATAATAAGCTTTTAGAAGTCATGGTGAATCTTCTATATACCATCTAGCCATGAGCCACCTAAATGAGGTTGCAAGGACCATCAGCTAGCTAATGAACAAAATGGTCCAACTATTCTCCTCACAAATAGACCAAGTCCCTATTCATGTCAACCCCAATATTAGAGAAGTAACTGTGTCCATTCTAGGATAAGCATTTCTTGAAATCTCCAAGAATGCAGCAACCTTCTTTCTTATGCTAGACTAGGGTGAAGGAGAAATAGTCCTTATTATGTCACGTAAGTACCAAGAGACTACATCAAAGGTGATGACTGATTGAGTTAGAAAAGCCCTAAGTGATCCTACAGCATCTATCCCTGATGTTGCTACCTTGGTAGATGTGTAACTGTTTGCAGGAGCCAAGAACAAGGGAACAAGCATAGCCTATCATGAAGAACTATTGGAGTGACTAGTTAGAGTTGGATAACCATTTTTGGAGATCTTTGATCTTTTGAAACACATTTTAGCTACCCAGTCATAAATGCTAAAAACAAGGGGCAAGTTACTCATTGCCAATGTGTAACTCAAGGAGGCCACCATTAGCAATCAATGATTGGTAGCTAAGGTTGTAGAAATTCAAGCTTTCTTGTCTAGTCCATCCATTATTAGACCTAAGCTTATGAGAAATGAAGCTTTTTAGCAGCTCTAACAAAAACCTCAAGAAGCTTTAGAATGCAAAAGAGGAGACATTCAACAATGAAAATTTTTTTCAATCATGGCCTTCAACAAGTTTGCAAGAAAAATCTAATGGTAACCTAGGAGAATCATCGCATGTGCAATGCTAAAAAAAAAGAATCAATTGGTTAAATACATTCATCAATAGCAAGAATAGCTTCCCAAGGTGAACTAAGATATAAGAAGGCTAGCTACCAAAAATATAAATATTTTGATGGAGGAGGTCCATGTCCTTTGATAAAAGATCACAATTGAGATTGCTACATAGAAAAATGAGGCCTTGAAGTATGAAAGAGTGAAGAATCACTACAGAAACTAGGATAGACTACTCAAGGAGATTAATGAAAAAGAGATCAAACTAACAAATACTAAGATGAATGAAACCCTCCAGCAACTCCAAGAAAGAGATCCATCTTAAGGAGTTGCAAATCACGAAGATGATAGAATATACGGAATTAGCCAACTTTTGCTATGCAAACCTAGCAATGCTAATAGTAGAGAGGTCAAGATCTGAATTAGAAAAGTAGGTGGCTAGCTTCTACTTCCTTTACGAGGTAGAGTTCAAGATCCACATAGAGATAAAACAAAAGTTGGAAGTCGCCAATGTAAGCTTGATGTTGTTAAGAGCAAGTTCATAGATCAGAGATTAGTTATGAAGAGTTTTTCTAGAAGGATGAATGACTACCAGAAACTACAAAACCTTGTCATAAAATTCAACAATAAATGTAAAAAAATTGTAGCCTACTTTGTCAACATGAAAGAAATGTTTCCAATCATGCCCTAACCATGGGATGTACTTGCACCAACTAGTCTTGGTGAAGCTACCTAGACCATTTATTACTCATGAATCAGGGAGGAGAAAATGAAGGCACTCCTAGATGCCTTCAAATTCTCCAAAGCAGTAATAGGGTAAGCAAGATTACTAGCAGGACAAGGATGTGATGAGGAATCCTCCATGCTATAGGAGCCTTAATATCCAAGCATAGTGTAAAGATCTCATGCTGCTTCATTCCATCTAGCTAAGTACCTATTAATTTTATTAATAAGTTTCAAATTCATTTTTATATACCATCTCTTATAATGTGGCACTCAAAGCTAAGCCTTTTGTTAGTCCCATGCATTCTCAAAGTTTGTAAATAACTTATTTTTGTTAACTTAAGGATAAATTTTAGTCATTCATGGATGTATGATAAATCATGGTATGTTGGGTAGCTACATCAATGTAGCCTCATCAAAGCATGACTATCAACTCATCCTTAGATGTGTCAATGCATAGGTGTCAACATTGTCTTGCCTAAAATCTATATATATATATATATATGCACATCATCTACATTGAGCATAGTTTAATTAGTAATGTAGCAAAGCCCTTGTAGTTTTCTTTCCTCTAAGTACCCACAACATGGATTGATTTGATTTTATGAAATTTTATTCAAGTGTAAGATGTACCTCGACACTACATGATGCCAATAAAATCAAAATTTCTTCTTTCCATTGTATCACTTGGATTAGCATTTAGTTTATTCGACATGCACTTTATTTGACATGCACTTTACTTTCCTTCACTTAGGAATTTAATATTTTATTCCGTAGCAATGAGTTTGATCACTTTGAGCATAATATACTAACATTGGATAATCCCAACAATGAATACCTTGTACAACCAGTAGTAAACAATTGGTAACCCAACAACATTAATATAGGTTTAGAATAGTATGAAAACTAGGAACATATGCTCTATGTTTAGGATATCTTAGATTTTCTTTAATTTCATAGTTAGTTAAAATTTAATATTTTAATCACTTCATCCTTTTTAATGCTTTTAATGATAAAAAATAATAACAAAAATATAAACATATGATGCCTTAATTTCACTTCTCAATAACAATCAAATTAAAACAAGTGGTAAGTGGGAAGACAATGACAAGAAATATCAAAAGTTAACTATTTAAGATACTAGATGCTGAAAGGTTCCACAAAATTTGACTAGATCACACGTATGTGCTAGTGATTCATATGGTTTGGCATAGGGGATGCTTGCCACTCATCATAAGGAAGATTTGTGTTACAAGTTATCTATTCGAAGTAATCAATACTTCCTCTAGTACAAGTAAAAATTTCATAAAAATTTTTGTCTTCTCTAGTTTTTCTATTGTTATTTGATCATTCTTACTATTAACATTAACTTAATTTATCACATCTTCAACTTTAAATTATTTTTCTCTCTTCAACTTCAATATATTTTTAGCAATTTTTGTCTTTGGAAGAAAAGAACAAGCATTCAACAAATCTCATTTGCAATAACCAGAGTTGCAAGAATTAGGAAGATTATAATATGCAATTGGTTGAATACAAGTCTTCTCATCTACTTGTAATACCAATTTCATTTTATGATGAAGAATATTGATTTAAACAACAAGAATATCTATGAAAACCAAATGCTATAAAAATAGATTCCATATGCTTAATGGAACTAAGAAGTTTAACAAATTTTTACTTAACTTTCTAAAAAATCAATGGAAGATTAAATAGCCTAACAAAACATGGAACCTTAAAATATTCTATAAACTGGATATGAAAATCTAGAGTCTACTTATGAATTATTAACATTACATACTTATGTATAATTGATCTTATACTAAAGGACATGCTACACCATTAAAGCATTTCTTAGCTTAAAAAGAAAAAGAATCAAAAATAATACTTGGCATGAAGTACTTTAATTATGAAGCATGTCATCCAAAATTATTTTAAAGATTGAAGATTTAATTATGAAGCATGTCATCCAAATGAAGCATTTAATTACCTAAAATGAAACTTTAATTATGAAGCATGTCATCCAAAATTTAAATGAATACATATTATGATGTAATATTAACAACCATTGACTCAGATACATCATCAAGAAGAAAAAAATCAAGTGTCTTAGTTGCATCAGCATCACTAGAAGAAGGCATCACAAATTTTTGTTCACTAGCATGTAAACTTGCATTCTTAGAATCAGCAAAAATTTTTACATCGATAGAAGAAGTAAAAAAATCAATATCGGTTGAGAAAGTTGGAATTAATTTAGAATTTCCTATAGTGGAGTTCTAAAGAAATCAAATCCACTAGAAAAAATCATATCCATTGTAAAACACTAGATTCATTAGAGAAATATCAAATATGTCAAAGAAAAATCAAATCTGCCAAAGAAAAATAAAATCCATTGGGTTTTATTCTCATAGGCAATGTTGAGTTATAAAGCTCTAATTTGACTATATATCTTAAGGGTAAATATTTTTTATAAAAAATTTTGGCTTTATATCTTTGGGTGTATTTATAGTCATTCCTTGATTTCAACAATTCCCCCACACCTTAATCATCATCATTAATAAGTTGGGGGGTGTGTGTGTATGTTGGGAAGGGGACAAGGTGGTGTAGATGCAAGAAAATAAATACTAATATTTAAAAAATTTAGAGTACATCAAATCAACAAAGAGAGTACATAAAATTCATAGTACATAATAACATTTGTTTTGTTCATTTTCTCCATTAAAACTCATAAATATTTTGAAAAGCTCAACAATGATATCATAAATATGATATATGAGCCCCTACAATATTGTATCCACAATGTCATATATATAATATATCTCTTATAAAAATCTATATATACAAACAAACTGTTAGAAAAATTTTTCATTTCCTAATTTCACACGTAGGTAGTTCATGTGATTTTTCTAACTTCCAAACCTTCATAGCTTCATATCTTCCTTACCGCACATCTGATTTGAGTCATTCTTATTTTCTTTTGCTCATGGAGTGACCAACTTAGTCATGGGGAAGAATGTTGCAAGTACTTTTTTGCGAATTACACCAAAAATTTTCTAACGCCTAGAAGAATAAAGTGAGGATAAGAACAATCAGAGATAATTACATTCTAATCTAACATAAGCTAATAAACTTAATGTTTCTTTCCAAATGACCATTGGAACATATTTTAAATAAAAAATTAAATATTGTAATAGGTTGTTCAAGATAAACTGTTTCTAATTAATAGAAATCATTCAATTAAGGGCTTTTCTTATAAAGGGTTTTATTTGAACAACAAATTTTCCTAACTCTGCAATCCAAATTGGAAATAAAGTTTATAATGAATAAAGATTTTGATCAAAACCAAAAATCTAATAAAAGGTTATGAACTATTAGAAATTTTTCTAAAATAATTGGATAATCGTAAAAATTCCTTATGATTGCAGATGCTGCCAAAAAGACCTAAAGTTGGAGGACATTAGAACCAAGGGAGAATAGACCTAAAGGAAGAAGTAGAGGACAAGGTATAAAATAAACTTCTCCTATAGAGTAGGAGGAAAAATTATATAGTATTTAGTAGCCCATACATGTGACAAGATAATCCACATAGGTAGAAGCTAATGCATTACCAACTCCAAAACAACGACAACATCTTACACTCTCCAATGAGTGTTTATAGGAAATTCAGAAAAAGTCTATTAGGTTCACTATCATAGTGGAACTAAATTTTAAACCATTCATAGAGTTTGCACCTACATCAATCCATAAGCAACTTTAAGCCTCTTCCTTATGGTCCATCATCTCAAGCAATACTAAATGATACTTGGGAGAAGTCTATCAATTTGGAAAAACAAACAAGATGATGCTATGATGAAAGTTGACGAAGCCACAATGTCATACTCCAAGGAAGCAACTGCAAAGACATTAAATACGACAAATGTTGGGACCAACATAGCTTAGATATCTAGAAGGCCCAATACAGATACAAGGAATCTATGGCTACATAGGTCATACAAAATCATTAAAAAAGAATATAGCAAATTATCTACTACTAAGAAGATCTATATTAAGATTGGGATGTACCATATATTCCCAAAAAAGAGGCTTAATCAAATTCCCACCTATTCTCCCAGAGAAAGTACTATTCTAATGAGAAAATTCCAAGCCAACATCACTCATTTGTTGTTCCTAGAGATACAAAGAAATGGTCAAGGAGAAAAAGATAGGAAAACCTACTTGTCCATTTCATTATCTTATTAGGAAATTATGTTGACAAGCCAGAATTTTGGGCTACACTAATGATGTTTTTCACAAAGCCCAAAACGCATCATATTGTAAAATTTCCAGGCCAATGTCACCCCAGAAGAATCAAGTTGAAAAACCAATAGGCACTAAGGCTACAGTAGGCTCCACACTAGTGGTAAACATTCTAGCCATATCACCAACTCTAGCTACAATACAAGCAGGACAAAGTGCTTCATTGGCACAATAAGAATACATTCCCTCTACCATCTATAGAAGATTGTAAAAATAATAAGTTGGGATAGTAGGGAGATCTCAAGCATCTATAGAGTTAGGGATAATCCCAGTAGATTTACTATATCAATAGAACCCACAATTGGTTAAGTCTCTTCGCAAGTAGAAGAGGATGATGAACGGATACAATAGATCTTAGTGAACGTTGCATCCTTCCAAGTAATGTTGAAGACTAGAGAAGGAGCCATAGTTGTGGTGATGCAACATAAATATACAGCATAAGTATAAAAAGTTATAATTGATCATATCAAGGAATCCTTCAATGTTTTCATTATGCCATTGACTACTATTACTAGAACTAAACATGTAGAAACCATAGCCAAAACATCAATGACCCCTACAAAGCATGAATATGTGTTAGAGAGACTACTACAAATAGGAAAAGTAATGTAGAACCTTTTTGATATCCCTAGAAATATCACTATAGTTCAGTATATATTAATCTCAACAAAGGGAAAACTAGTCATGGTGGAAACCAAGATGCAACATCTAGAGAGTGAAGTGCATAGGTTACAAGAAGAATTAGCTACAGTAAGAGCTAAAAGACAAGACACTACATGACATATTACACCTTCCAAGCTTGCACAATTCATAGATGACTAGATTGAATAGCTAATCATCAAATATAAACAAATGGAAATAGAAAAGAAGAAGTTAGTGTGAAATTCTTTAGTAGTAGATGCTCAAACATACAAATATGCCAAGGCTATTATTGTACTAGAGAAGGGAAACAAAAGAATTGTTGTAAAGAACTTTTGAGAAGCAGGAAAATGTACTAGAAGAAATCGTTCATAAATTGAGAGAGAAATTTTTCTGAGTCAAGCTTGACATAAAAATGTTGTCACATTTACACCATATTTATGGAGCATATTTGTGAAATAATATCTAAGAAATTAAATTGCTCAATGAGCTTCTCAAAGATGATTGAAAATGAGAGTTAAATTATTTATTTCAAGGGGCAATTTCATGATAAGCATTCTAGAGAAAGATGGTAAAGGAAAGTGCTCTTTATATAGGAGTGCTCATTTTGATTTTATAAGCATGAAATTAATAAAATCTTAGCAAGGTGTTTTCAACCAACGTTATGAAGAAATTGTGGTTTTCCCATATGCAATGGAGACAAGATTTGGAAATTAATTTAACAATTGCAAAAAGGAACATTTGCAATTGTATCTCCATTGGTTCCTACATTATTATCAATTTATTAGTTAAGCATAGTGGTAAATCAAGTGTTCCACAAAAATAATGAAATTAACTACATCCCTTTTCACTATGAATATGCAAGAACTCTATAAACAAGAACTAATGAATAACTTCATCATGTGGAAATCAACTGCTATGTTGTGCATTTTGATTTGTATTAGTTTCCAAATGGGTGTAGAAAATTAAGTTGCAAAACAACAATCTTAGATTAAACAAAGGGAAAATACCTAATCCAAGTGTTTAGTAACATTTGATTAAATGTTGGAATAGCAAGACTATAATTTCAACACAAAATTAACAAGATTCTTATAAACAATGTTAAAAATAGTTAACAAAATCACCCAAAAATTCATTGATATTTCAAAAAAGAACCCCTACAATAGAAGACATTACTACAATAAAGAGTATAGTCATAAACAAACAAAAATTCCATATTTATGAAAGGACACAAGCCCAGCAACTATGCAAAGGAGCATATCTATACAAATCAACATTCTAGAGAAACAATCAAGCCAAGCCTATAGGCATCACTAATTTAACATTTTAAATAAAAAAAATTCTAAGGCAATGGCTATTGAATACTAAAAATTGTAGATCCAAGAATCCTAAATGGAGAGTATTTGTCACAACATTTTTCACATCACACTAGAGATTTGGAAAGCAACTCCTCTCCTACTATCGACACGCAAGTTCCACTCTACAGGGATCACGCGGTTGTAGGGCATTAACGTCATGAAACCAAAATAGGACATTGATGCCACAAAACCAAAATAGAGCTTGAATCCATGATTTTTTCTCCATGATGAAGGTACCAATGAGTGCAAAAACCCAAGGCGATGTTGGTAGAAGTGCCATCTTGAGTCATAGTAGCAAGATCTAGAAGCAATCAATGCAAGACACACAAAGGACACATGTAATGGAGGTGGCACAATAGTGGGCATGGTGGCCATGAAGACAAGCATCAACGGGAGGTGCATCAAAAGTCAACCATGTATATTAAGGTTGTATGACCTTAATAATTATTCAATTTAAAACTAAAAAATGAATTATTATATACAAGGAATTAAGGTTTACTTAGATTACAACTAGTTTTTTTTTTTTAAGGAGGTTTACAGTTCCAAAATGGGAGAATTTATAATCATTTAATCAATAAAACTTTTCTTTTTGGAATTTAAAATTTCAAACGGAAGTTATAATCTCCCATGAAGACTATAAATGGGTCTCCTTGATATTTGTAAGGTTGTAATTAATAATTATACACTTGTTAATTATAGCTTATTTTTCTCTTCAAAGTTCTAACTTCTTAAGGAAGTTAAAAATAAATTTTCTAGATATTTGTAATATCCTTAACCTCTCATGATTATTGTAACTACCCTAAGCTCACTATAAAAGGACCTTCAAAGGTAGAAGCTACATGGGGGGTGTGTAATTTGGAAGATTGGAAGAAGCAACTTTGAAAAAATTTTGTAAAGCATGGCTTGCTAAAGGCATCAATTCATTTCTTCCCATTTTGTTTCAGTTACTTAGCTAATGGTTTAGATAGTATCATGCTTGGCATTTAGTTTTGGTATTTTTCCTAGGTTGCTTTTATAGTCTGTTTTTGCACAATATTAGACTTCTATTAAGGTTTTTCATATAAGAGCTTATGTTTTTGAAAAGCCTCAAGAGCAATTTAATAGTATTGTCTTAACGAAATTGCCTATTTTGAGCATAGAGAATCTAGGAAAATCTTCGGTATTTTGAGATGACTAAAATAGCTTTATTATTTTAAAGTGTATTGCCTTGGTATTTCAATCTTGAAATTGTCAAATTTTTTGAAGGCTCTATTGAATGCAATCTTTGAAAACTATTAACTAGCCAAAATAGAGACTCGTACTTTGTCGTTTACGTAACAATTTTTTGTAGTATAATAAGATTGTCTTTATGAAATTACTAGTTGAGCTCAAAGGTTTTGAACAATTTGAAGTTAGGTTGAATTGGAATAGCTTTATTGTGAAGTGTTTCCTCATGTCAAATTATCTTGCTTAAATGTTTGAGATTTCAAGAAAATATGCTTTCTTTTCTTTCTCTTTCTAAGTCCATCGAATCTTGCTCTATTTCTAGTTTTCTTATAGGATTTTTTTCTCTAGGGAAAATTAGGGGTAGATTGGCAGAATTATGCTCAAATTTTTTTGTAAAATTTTATTTGTTACAAGTGGCGTACTATAAGGACCATATAGACTAAGTAATTGAACAAAATAGGAATCTTCAACAACTCACAGTATTTGAAAAAGATAGTTGAATCTCTTTTGTGATAGCCAATTACAGTTTCATAAACAACCCAACCATTTCAATATTTGCAACAAAAAACACATACTCATGACTAGTTCATTTTATAACTAATAAGTTTATTTAGAGGTATCTGGGCCTTAGTGTTTCCAAAGACTAGCAAGCACCAAAATCCTGTTTGAAGAACACCTTTGATACTGTGACCCAAAAAAATCGTGAGACCATGAGGCCACCCCAACATTGGCAATCATAAATGATCACCAACAGTTCTTTTGGCACTACAATGAGGGCTAGAATTTTGTCCTCTAAGTTCATAACCCTAATAGTCCTAGCACACCAACAGTTCTTTGTTGCTAGTAGGGCTTACAAAATTAGATGTTATTTTCAATTCATGACTAAATAGACTGATAGTTTGGAAAATTTCAAAAGTTCCAAAGAAATTGTTGATTATAAGACTAATTATCCATCGAAAGAAGAATAGAAGAAGGTTCTTGAGTTTGGAATAAGTAGTGGAGTAAAGACTAGAGTGATAATAAGATCACCCCTTCTATCTAGTTTATTAGTCTATAAGAGAAAGTCAAAGAAGTATAAGAATTCAATGACCAAAAGGAATTCTAATAGGATGGCAAATCCTTGGCAAAGAGTTAAACCATTATGATTCTAGAATTACAACAATATTCCTAAGGTAGTTTACAAATATTTTCCTAAGCCTTTTATTCATGAAAAAGCTAACTTAGCTGAAGAGTATATTCATTTATTTGAGTTAGCTTTGGCTCATTCAAATTTTAAACATCAAGATCCAAACTTGTAGATTGTTTGTGATAAATTTAAAGAATATGACTTAAATTTGGTATTCATACTTGTCAAGCAATAGTATCACAAGTTGGGATGACATGAAAAGTCTTTTCTTAGCCCAATTTTGCAATCAATTAGATCAACAACAACTATACTATGGGCTAATACAAGCTAAGCAAGGAGTTAAAGAGTCAATTAGAGATTTCAACATTAAGTTCCAAAGAATTTGTGGACTCTTTCAAAGACAATATAGACCATCAAATGAAGTGGTTATAGATACTTATCTTAAGGCTATGAATCCCAATATTTCAATCTGGTTAAGAAGAACTCCAAACTTGCTAACACTAAATGACTACTTTAGTGAAGCTATATAATTAGAAAAATAATTGAACTTGAATCATAAAGAGATTACTACAATTCGAAAAAGAGAAGAAAAAATGATGATTCCTATGCAAGATTTTACTCAACTTAAAGCATTACCGAAGCCACCTTATGTTAAAACAAAATAAGAGTTAGAAAGCAAAGAATCTGAAAAAGGATAGTTAATGAGAGATTTTTCCAACAAAGTGGTGAAACTAGAAAAAGCTTTGGCAAAAGCTAAAATTAAGAAGGAAACGAAAAATAGAAAACATAGGCATCAAGATACTAAGTTAGTAGAAGATGAGGATGAAAGTAATCATGTTATGTCTAACTTCCTTGATATTAAATCTAATAATAAGCTAGTGTTCATTATGCAAGCAAATCTTCTAATAATGGATCTAGTGATACTTCTTCTCTATCAAGTTCTAAAGAGGATATATCATCAAATGAAGAGTGTAATAACAATGAAGAAAATGGATATAATCTTCAATCAAAAGAAAGGTTAACTACTTCCAAACCTCCAAATGTCATTTCTAATCCATCCACTAAGAGAGAGGTTTTTGAATCAAGTAGAAGAGAGAGAAAAAATAAAGGAAATCAAGCTGAGAAAGCTATTAAAAATCAATTTTTTAATAAATGGATGAAGAAAGCAAACTTTTACAGAGATGGAGAATATGATCTAGTTGAGGATCTTAAACATGTTAAGGCCAACATTAGCATATATCAATTGTTACATATAGGAGATCAATAAAGAAAGGCTTTAGAGTTCACTAAAGGTAAAAAGAGAGTTGGAGAGTTAGAGTTAAGCTATGTATCAAACATAGACAAAATAGCAAAAACTAGATATCATTGTACTCCTGATAAACAAGCTCCTCCTTTTTTTTTGACAATGAAGTTGAAAGACAAGTATCTTCATAATTTTTTGGTTGATTCTAGAGGTACCTCTACTATTATGTCATTTTCTATATGCAAAAAACTTGGTATGATTCTAGAAAAATCAAATAAAAATATTTTTCAAGTGGACAAAAGTAGAGTAAAGATTGTGGATCCACTGCCCAATGGTCTATTAGAAATCACTTCTACACCTCGTATCAAAAGTAGACTGACTATTCAAGTGGTAGATATAACAACTTTATGTAGTCTTTTGTTGAGTAGAGGTTGAAGTAAGAATTTCTCAGATTACATATCAATGGATTAATCACATATGTGGCTACCTTAGAGGAAAGATCCTAATCAAATATACATTTACAATGAGCCTTTGATGAATGAAAACATTACTTCAAATGGAAAGAACAATGTTGTTGAAAAAGAAGCTTTTGCAACCAAAATTTGCAAACTTCAAGAAGTTGATAATTTTGAAAAAGAAGAATTTCAAGATGAGAGAAAATGGGAACTATAGTTCGCTGGTTCTTGAAACTCAAAAGATGCAGGATTTTGAGTAGTTCTAGTAAAAGATGATTTCCCAAAAATATTTAAGACAATTCATCTATCTTTTCCTTGTACTAACAACAAGGTCGAATATGAAGCTTTTTGTATTAGAATCAGAACAGCATTGGAAAAAGGAATCAAGGTAATTACCATTAAGGGAGGCTCAAGATTACTCTATGAATAGATTAAAGGTAATTGTATGGTAAACAGCTCATTCTTAAGATCCTATAAATAGCTTGTCTGTAAAATTTTGGATCAATTTCATCACTACCAAATAGAACATATAGGTAGAGAGAATAATTATATAGTGGATGACATAGCAAAAGTAGCCTCATCATTAGAGGTGAAAAAGATAGAAGGTTATGAAGGTGTAATGATTGAGAAAGAACATCGACCATCAATACCAGCTAACATAAATCATTTACAAGTATTTGAAGATGATGATCAAGTACTCAGGTTTATGAAGAATAACCAAGAATTCAAAGGTCAAATCATACTTGAAACGACATCAAGGGTTAAGACAAATTTTATTTCCAAAGAGGTGATTGATCATGAACATGAGTTTAGTAAAACTTTGCTTCCTAGAAAAGATATACAAAATCTAGATGATCAAGCTTTTGAAGTGATAAATCTTGGATCCACTAAGATACCAAAGATGTTAAATGTCATAAAGGAAAAAGATTTAGTTTTCAATCAAAATTTATTATTAGTCCTGAAAAATAATTTGGAAAATTTTTCTTGGTCTTATCATGATCTCAAAACATTTAGGCTAGATGTGATGACACATAAAATTCCTTTAATACATAGTTGTAAGGCAGTTAAACAAAAATAAAGGAAATTTAATCCATCATTGGAGCCAGCTATGAAAGCTGAGATCAAAAAGTTCTTACAAGCTAGAATCATATATCCAATCCAATATTTCACATGGCTTGCTAACCTTGTTTCAGTAAGAAAGAAGAATGGTGATATTAGGCTTTTTGTGGATTTCAGAAATTTCAATGAAGCCTCAAAAAAAGATAAATGTCCACTTCCTAGAATCAATAAGATGTTGATCAAACTATCATATTTTCAAGTATATTCTTTTCTAGATGGTTCTTCAGGCTATAATAAGATTACGGTAGATAAGGATGACAAACATAAGGCAACATTTATCACTAAGTGGGGAACTTTTGTTTACCAAAGAATGCCTTCTAGATTATCAAATGCTGAAGTTAAATTGTAAAGAGCAATGGATTTAGCTATTAAAGGTTTAATAGGTGAATTCTTTATGGTTTATTTAGATGATATCACTATCTTTTCAAAAAGAAAGGAAGATCATATTAGTCATATTTAACAAATTTTTGACAAATGTCATGAGTATGGTATTTCATTAAATCCTAAAAAATGTATCTTTGGGGTTACATTAGGAAGTGTACTAGGCCATGTAATCTGTCAAGAAGGAATTACTATAGATAATTCTTGAATTCAAGCTACATAAAATATCAAACACCCTACAAGTAAAAAGTCTCCTATATCTTTCTTTGAAAAGATAAATTTTGTTAACAAATTTATCCTTGGATTCACTAAAATTACTAAACCTTTGGTGCATATGCTAAAGAAAGATGTGCTAATAGAGAAAACACCAGAATCAAAGTTAGCAAAAATCAAAAAAGCTATTTAAGAAGCTCCATACTTAGTAAAGCCAAAATTGAAAAAAGACTTCTAGTTATATGCTTTTGCTTCAAATGATCTAGTTGCTGTCATTTTAACTCAAAAAGATAAAGGTCAATATGAACTAATAGGATTCTTTAGATATTGATTGAAAGGTTCAAAGCTAAATTATTTAGACCTAGAGAAATAAGCATTCACGGTTATTAAGGCACTTCTACATTTCAAATATTACTTGGAAAGCGTGTTAGTTCATATTATGCTAATAAAGCTTGTAGTCAAACAATTCTTAGTCCAAAATGAAATTGGATTGAAAAGAGGGAAGTGGCTTATAAAGCTTCAAGGTTTTAGGTTTTCATTGGAAATCTACAAAACTGTTAAAAGAATGGGATTAGCCAAGTCAATGGCTAGAGAAGATGAAGTATGTGTGCTTAAGACTCATGAAGGAAATTGGTATGATGAGATTCTAGAATTCCTTAATACACAAAAGGTTCCAAATGACCTAACTGTAGGTCCAAACAGAGCTTTCTTAAAAAAGGTAAATAAATTTGTGATCAAAGATGGAATCTTATAAAGAAAGGATTTTAGAGGAGTTTTGTTAGAATGTGTTCACAATGATAAAATTGGTTCTATCTTAGAACAATTCCATGATCATTCTAATTTGTTCTATGAATCTCCTAAGTCTACTATGCAACATATACTCTATTATGATTATTATTGGCCTAGTGTGTATCAAGATATTAGTTTGAAAATTCAAAGATGTTACAAATGTCAAATTCATGAACCAAAGATTAAAAAGGCTAAAGCTCCTTTAAAATTAATAATTATAGTTAGACCATTTCAACAATGGAGCTTGGATTGTATTGGTACAATTACTCCTTCAAGAGCCAGAGATAAGTTTATTTTCACAGCTACCAATTACTTTACTAATTGGTTTGAAGCAAAGGCTCTAAGAAAAAGTTCAACATCAAATGTGATTAAGTTCTTAGAAGATTATATTTTAAGTCATTTTGATCTACCTAAAGTGTTGGTATCCAATAATGGACCAGCTTTTCAATCTAAAGAATTTATAACATGGGCATCGAAAAAATCCATCTTTCTATTTCCATCTTCAAATTATTATTCTCAAGAAAATGGCTTAGCTAAATCTAAAAATAAAAATCTTATTTCCTACATAAAAATTTTGATATATGGAAATCCAAGAAATTGGATTGATTACTTACAATTTGCATTATGGACTAACCGTATTAGATTTAAGAAGGCTATTGGAATGTCAACTTATAACTTGGTCTATGGTCTACCTACAAGAATTATGAACAAGATTATAAGTTCAATCTCATATTTTGTGCAAAAGTATAGTGAGAAAACCAATAAAGATAGAAGTTTCATGACTTTGCTCATAAAAAGAGAAGCTGAAATGGATAGAGCTAAAGATAATTCATTAAAGAATGTTTCTCAGGTCAAAAGGTGGTTCAATAAAAAAGCTTTGAAGAGAACTTTTACAGTTGGTGATTTGGTATTATTATGGAATATGAAGAAGCCAAATAAGTTTTTAGCAATATGGACTAGTCCATTTCTGATCAAGAAGTAATTATCAAAGGATACCTACAATTATCAATGCTAGATGGAATAGAGTTACAGTTTCTGTATAATGTTTTGCATATAAAACATTATTTTGGACAACTACCCACAACTTATATATATATATATGTGTATGTATGTATGTATGTATATAATATAGTAACAAATAGGTATGCAACTATAATATTTAATAGACATAGGAGTAAGTAATAAATTTTTAGTAGTAAGATATATCATGAATAGTATATATAGAGACTTATATAATATTAAACCATAACATATATATTCTATACATTTGTTAGATGAGTCTATATAGTATTATAAAAACATGCATACATTAGAGTCCTAATTTAAATATATTTAATTCAAAGTGTTAGTTTAAAAATTAAATTTTGATTATTTCAAGTAATCATTACTTGTAACTGGGAGTCACGGTTAGAAAACTACTTACTGGTAAATAGATTTCAAACAAGCATCACTAATTTAACATTTTAAATAGAAAAGCCCTAAGGCAATGGTTACCGAATATTGAAAATTGCATATCCAAGAACCCTAAATGGAGGGTATTTGTCATGGCATTTTTCTTGGCAATGCTAGATATTTGGAAGGCAACTCCTCTCCTACTATCCACATGTGAGTTTCACTCTACAGGGGATCATGCGACCACAAGGCATTAACACCACAAAACCAAAATAGGGCATTAATGCCATGAAACTAGAATAGTGCCTGAATCCATGATTTCTTCTACACAATGGAGGCAACAATTACTAAGCAACACCAGGTAGTATTGAGTGCAGAAACTCAAGGCGACACTGGTAGAAGTGCCATCTTGAGTCGTAGTAGTAGGATCTAGAAGCAAGCAATGCAAGACACACAAAGAACACATGCAATGGAGGTGGCACAATAGGTGGCATGGTGGCAACAAAGACAAGCATCAATGCAAGCCGTGTCAAAAATCAACCACGTATATTAAGGTTGTATGACCTTAATAATGATTCAATTCAAAAACAAAAAATGAATTATTATAAACAAGGAATTAAGGTTTACTTAGATTATAACTAGTATTTTTTTAAAATAAGGAGGCTTACAATTCCAAAATGAGAAAGTTTATAATCATTTAATAAATAAAATTTTACTTTTTGGAATTTAAAATTTCAAATGGAAGTTATAATCTCCCATTGATGAGTGGCGAGGTACCCCTACACTCAACCATACGAATATAAGTGTTTCACGCACGATCCGGTCGAATTCCAAGGACTAAGTGCTTATGCGCCTTTGTGGAACAAGAATCGGTTGGTTAATCGTTCTCTTCCCAAACTTACTTGTATGTCACAATTGTATGGTTAAGTAAGCTTGAGGCATATGATTTTTCTATCTTTTATGTTTTTATGTCCTGTGTTAATAGGGAAGGAGAGAGACAACTAAGAGACTAATTTAATTTAACTATTGATTAACTAGGCTTTAATTAATCCTAACACCAGTATCCATTCTCACTTGCCATACACATCTTGAACCAGTGCAACACTACTGGAATTACCAAACACTAATCGTTATCGGGTTACCAAGTGTTACACACATGCTCGAAGTGATCGTACTGATTGTATTTACTTCTGAGAGTTGTAGGGTGAGAGAGAGCATTAATTAACTAGGAAATCATTTAATAATAGTAATTGACATTAATTAATCTATTTTGGATGCTGCAAGGTTTATCATAAAGTTCATCTTTATTGTCGTACACAAGGTGTGCTCAGGTACACAATGCTCGAATAAAGAGTCGTTCACTTTATGACTCCTACTACGGGCATGCAAAAATAATTCTAACTCTGAGAGGGAGAAAAGGCAAGAGTTTGGCTAAGGGACTAACTATCTACTACCAAAACAAGGGTGCCTTCCTCTTATTTATAGGCAATGAGGCAGGTTCCAATATTAGGTATCCAACATCACATGGTAGGCTCTGATATCATGGATCCAATATCTCGGATGTAATATCACAGCCCCGATATCATAGTTTATCATACCCCCATGACTAAATGAAAACTCATCCTCAAGTTCCTTACAAAATATTGGGAAGGTATGGGATTATTGACTAATTGTTAACTGACAATGGAATGGGATGACAGACTCGACGTGCCCAGTGAACGAATCAATAAGCATATTATAACATTAGTGTTCATGACCATTGTGGTGAACACTCATACATAAATGACATCCAAGCCTTTATTTGGAAGCTTGAAGAAAAAGAGAGAGAGAAAGAAGATGAAGCATGTTGCCGCCAATGCCAAGATTTCACGTTCTGTTGTTTATCCATAGCCATGCCACCAAACTTGCTCCTTTCGTAAACACTCCAGTTCCAGTCCATCCTAAGTGCCTCCTCCAAGCCCAGTCCATTGTTGTATGATTTCCATCTACACACACAACATAGTCACAAATGAGTAAGGATAGATAATCTCTAATGCAGTTGATACCTTGCCTCGATATGAAGTGCATTGGCTAAGTTGTGGTTATGACAGAAACTAGTTCAAAGATTTATCACTCGTGACTACCCAAGAGGTGAATAGTAGAATGGAAAAAATTGAAAAATTTGTGCCAGGGCCCCCATGACTAAGAGCAAACCTCTGGTAGCTATAAGATGGAAAAAATATGAGGATCAAGAAAGATGGAAAAAATAACAATGGCAACACCAATAAAATGGATGTCATGGATGGGGATGAAACAAGAAATGATTGATTGCAAGAAATGTTTAAGGAAAAGAAGTTAACAATTGCACCAAAAAGGAATTCCAGTGGATCCTCCCCAAAGCAAGCTCATGCCTTTTATGCCCTAACAAACCCACAAACCAAAGAGTCCGTAGGCTTTAGGAATGTCATTTGGAAGCAAGAGTTAAAAACTTACCCACAAGAATTCACCAAAGAAAAATAATGCATCAACCTAGAAATGGACTAATGATAAAACTGGCAATGAGGTGGAAAATGGGAAGAAAGGTGGAGAGGAGAGAATGGAATGAAATCCCAAGAACAAGGTTGTGTAAAGTCCCTTGTGTACTCCATGGTTAATGTGACTGAGTAAAACTCATTCCAAATCCAGACTCAAGCCAACCACATTCAATGACCTTGCATCAATACACTGGGCTAATCCATCCACTTGAAGCAACATGAATGCTTCCACAAAGAGTCACCACCATTCCGAGGAGAGCAAGATGGAGAAGCAGGAACCAAGAAAGGGCCTTAGTTAGAGGGAACCTTCAGGCATGGGTAACATGTCTTTCCAGTTCCATAACCAGTGCTCGTAGCCCATATTGCTTTATTATGTCTAAGGGGTATGCTTTCAATTCTCACTTATTCTTTTTTTTTTTTTTTGCATGAGAACCACACCATGCAAAGACTTATTTTTATTCACTCAGCTTCTTGATATTTGAACAATGTTAGAATGGAAAAAAACCCAAGAAAAAGCATCCAAGCACCCCAAGAGAATGGCTAGCACAAATGCATTGAATCCCCTTGAAGTCATACCCTTTTCATCCTTTGAGTATTTCCTTGGCTTGAAAAATACCCAACCACCAATTTATTAACAAGTTTACTTAGAAAAAAGGGACTATACAGTTCCAAGCCAAAGGAGACCATAGAGCTATATGGATGAGTGGACGGCATGGACTCATTGCCTATTTTACCAAAAAAACCATACCTTAATATTAGCATCATAATTCAAAATTAAAAACCAAACATTAGCAATCAATATGATATAATTCAATCCACCATCATGAGCACTTATTGGATGATGAATAAAAGTAAATCAAACAAACAAAGAAATAGTAAAGATATGAACAATGGTGTAAAAAAAATAAGAAAAGTTGAAAAAATGTGTTAAAAAATTCAAAAAGAACTAAGGGCCTAGAATGGTTGGCATAGGTGGCCATCTCCCCCATGACTGAGTTGGAAGGAGGAGATCTGAAATAATCAGCAAGGTTGTCCACTAACAGAGGTAGCATATGTACTGGTTGTCCTAAGCTCATGGAAAGGTTTGGTTTGTTACATGTTGACCAACAACTTCTTGTCCGGACTCTCAGGTTTGTATATTGTCATGGCCCCTAAAGGAAAAGTTTCATAAATAATATAAGGTCCTTTCCACAATGTTTGAAATTTAGTACGTTGTGGCACATGTGTGGGATTCCAGTAGAGAACCTTATCTCCTGGTTGATATTTAACTTCCTAATTCTTCAGTCATGACATTGTTTATTGAATGCCTTGTGCAATTCATTAGATGACAGGGCAGCTAGTCGGTTTTCATATAGCAAGTTAAGGGTTACTAACCATTTTTTCTGTGCTAGCTCAAGGTCAAGGTTGAGGTCACATGTCGTGGATAGTATACGGAGCTCAGTTTGAATGGGGAGTGTTGGTAATTTACCATACACTAACTCATAGGGAGAGTAGCCTGTAGGGAGTTTCCATGTGGAGAGGTATGCCCAAAGAGCATCATTTAGTTTAGTGCTCCAATCTCACCTAAACTTGCTAATAGTTCTTATCAATATCTTCATAATCTCCCTGTTGGTGACCTCGGCTTGACCGTTTGCTTGGGGGTGGTATGATATTGTCAGTTTGTGTTCGACCCCTAAGCGTTGCATTAATTTCTGAAAAGTCACACCTGTGAAGTGTGTACCATTGTCTGAAATAAGTGCACGAGGCACACCAAACCTATTTATAATTTGTTGTTGAACAAATCGTGCAGCTGTAGATGATGTACAATCCTTAACAGTAGCTACGTTAGCCCATTTTCTAAGGTAATCAATGGTAACAATAATATAAAATTTTCCATTGGACATTGGTGTAATTGGCCCCATAAAATCAATTCCCCAAATGTCAAAGGGTTCTAAAGGTTGAATCCATTGTTGCAAACCCTCCATTCTAGCAATCATTCCCCCATCACGTTGACAGCACTCACAAGATTGGACGAAACGATGGGTGTCCCGAAACAATGTAGGCCAATAATATCCTACAAGCAAGATCTTAATAGTTGTTTGTCTTCCAACGTAATGACCCCCACAAGGACCCTCATGAGCATCTTGGAGAACTAGTAGTTTATCCATATCTGGAAAACACCATTGAACCAAGCCATCAGGACACACTTTGTAAAGTTGCCCATTGATCTTCATAAAGTACTTGGCTCGATGAAGAAACTGTTGTTTCTTCTTAAGGTTTAACTCTTGTGGTATTTCTTGGGTGAGGAGATAGGTAAGAATTCTACTGTACCAATTTTTCTTCATGGGTGATTGATTATTTACTACACCTACAAAGAAGAGTTCATCTAGGAAATAATCAAAAATTGGATACTCATCCTCTTTGTTGTCCCATCGCAATCGAGATAAATGATTAGCAACTACATTCTCAGTGCCTTTACGATTGATCATCGTAAGATTGAACTCTTCTAAGATTACAAGCCATCGTTCATGAGGAACCGAATTGCACTATGATCTATATGTACATATAATTTATATCCCAATACATAGTTTCTAAACTTTTCTAGTGCAAACACTACAACCATTAATTCTTTCTTTGTGGTAGTGTAGTTAAGTTGTGCACCAACAATACTTCTACTTGCACAGTGGATGTAATAAGGATGTTTCTGGTCATCTAACTATGTAAGTACAGCTCTTAAGGTAAAGTTGGACACGTTAGTCATTATGTGGAATGGCTAGGACCAGTCAGGAGCTTGTAGAATGGGTGTTTCTACTAGCTTCTATTTCAAAGTTTGGAAAGCTAGTTCGCATTCCCTGGTCCATTCGAAGGGTACATCCTTTTTTGTTAACTCCACCAATGCTTTTTCAACCTTTGAAAAGTTCTCAATAAATCTCCTATAGTAGCCAGTGTGTCCAAGGAATGACCGAATATCTTTGATAGTTTCCAGTTGACAGGTAATTCCTTGGATAAATTTGATTTTCTTGGGGTCTACCTCTATCCCTGTGTGTGAGATTTTGTGCCCTAGAACTACACCTTCTTGGACCATCGAATGGCTTTTTTGCCAGTTGAGCCTCAAATTGGTTTCTACATATATTTTTAACACTTTCTCTAATTGATCCAAGGCTTGATCAAAGTTTGCTCCATAAGTGGAGAAGTCATCCATAAAGACCTCCACACTATTTCCTATATGCTATTGGAATATGCTTAGAACTAATCATTGAAATTTTGCAGGTGCATTGCACAAGCCAAACGGCATCTGTTTGTATGCAAATTTTTCCCAAGGACTGGTGAACGTAGTCTTGGCTTGGTCTTCTGGAGCTATTTGTATTTGGTTATACCCACTATATCCATCCAGAAAACTATAATAGTGATGCCCTACGATGGTGTCTAAGACTTGGTTAACAAATGGCAACAGAAAGTGATCTTTGAATGTTGCCATATTTAGTAGCCTGAAATCTATACACACCCTCCATTTGCCTCCCTTTTTAGGCATAATAACTAAGGGGCTAACCCATTCGCTATCAGCAATGGGGCATATGAACCTAGCCTTAAGAAGCTATTTGATTTCTTCCTTAACTACTTGCTTCAACTTTGGGTTCAATCGCCTCTACGATTGTCTTCAAGGCTTCATGGAGGGGTCAGTGGAAATCCTATGTTGGCATATCCTAGGATCTATTCCAGTTAATTCAGGATATGACCAAGTGAAGGCTTTCAAACATTTATTTATTACCTTTAGCAATCTCTTTTTTTGTTGAGGAGCAAGCTTAGCACTAATAATTACCGATTTTTCATTTTTAAGGAATGTGTTTTTTATACCGGTGGGCAATGGTTTTAGCTCAAGGGGCTCCTGCTTAAATTTCTCAGGGATTTCCAACTTCCCCCAGTTGATATTTTCAAGGTTAAGGCTTGGAAGTTGGTGGTGGACTTTCTCTAATGCGTCTATGATGTTAATGTAAGCGCAAGTCAAACCTTCAATTGGTTTCATGCATATGATTGAACTACTTTCTTGATCAGCTATCAGCCACTATGTGCCTTCCTGTCATGTGGTTGCTGCATACAGACATCTTTGTATGTTGATCACTTGTGCACACTAATTGCATGAAGGTAGTATTAAACTTTGCACAAACCATGACCTCTGCACGCAATTACACCTCATGTCACTATATGCGATGCATGCAACTTTCTTCTTCTCAATCTTTCCAAATGTATTTTTCTTTGATATTTCTAGCGAGAGATCGTGAATTCCTAGGCATGCATCAATGGTGATTAGCCATGCCCTTCCCATTATGATTGGGAAGTCTCCCTTACCATTGTTTGCCTGAATCACTAGGAAGTTAGCTAGGTATGACCACCCACAAATAATGGTAACAATGTCCTTCACTAGTCCCAATGGGACAGTGATGGACTAGTTGGCCAACTCTAAATGGATGTTACTCTTTTTTAGTAGAGGCAGGTTCCAGGCCTTAGACATTTCTTGAGAGATTAAATTGATACTAGAACCTAAATCCAAAAGAGCTTTGCATGGCTCATTTCTAGCAATTTGTAAGTATATCAGAGGACTCCTAGGATTAGATAATTTTCTGGGAAGATGGCTAGCTTTGATCCAATCGGTGATAGCATGGGTTAGCATGACCATACGTGTTGAGTACGATGGTTGGGTTGAAGGAGGCTCTGAAGTTTTGATTGATACTGAGGCGTCTAAGGAATCAGCCGCTTGTGATTGCAAGGGCTTGGTTGGACTGTTGGTTCTAAAGAAAGGTCTTTACTTCATGCGGTTGTTAGAACCAATAGTAGGTTGATAGTTAACAGCCCTTGTGGCATTATGTTGTTATAGCTAGGCAGGGAGTTCACCTTGCATCATGGGAGTAGGTGGTAGTGGAGCTATTGGTGGAAGAAATGTAGCTAGATGAGAAGGATGGTATGTTTGTGGAACATCACCCTTAGGAGAAGGAGTCCTATAATACTCACAAGCTTGGTAGTGAGGTTGAGGAGTAATGTGATCAATAGAGTCACATGGAGAGACTGACTACTGCATGTAATATCCATACAAGTCAGGTTGCTAGTAAGGATATTGTTGCCTTGGTCATGGCATTCCCCATGATTGTGCATGCTACCACTATTGATATTGCTCAATCGATTGTGGTGGAGTTTCACTGGGATAATACATTAAGGGTTGGTGGAATTGTCTTGGGTTACCTTGGGGGTAAGGTAACCTTCGAGGTGTTTGCCATTTGTTCAATCATGGGTTGAGTGCATACACTCCAAACTCCTGCAAATGTGAGATTACAGGGCAACATCCCTTAGGATGGTCATATTAACATATCTTGCATCCACTATCATTGTCTATTTTTGAATCCACAACCTCTTCAATGATGGCAACTTTGCCCTTAGCCTTGCTATGTGCATGTTTAGCTTCTCTCTTTTTTCTTTTTTCACTACCTTGCTCTCTAGGCTCCTCTACTATTTTAAGAACATTTTGAAATCTATTATCTAGGGAATCCCACATTTGGTCTACTTTTGCCGATACTTTTGATGTCAACTTTTGGATAGGCAAATTTTTCCTATTCACCATCTCTTCGAGTGGTGACTCTTCTTCATCCTCACAAAATCTTACTCCACTCTTATAGATGGAAGGATCTTGATTATACTCTTCTACACTTCTCTCTTCTATAGCTTACCTTCTTCCTTAGCAACTTGCTCCAATAGTCTTTGAATTTGATGGAACCTACACTTGGATAGTCTTCCTTGGGCATAAGTCCCAAGGGTTCTTCTCGTTTCATGCCTAAGCCCATTTACAAGATGGTGCAGTTGATCCCTTTTCGAATAACCATGTCTAGGACAATGATGTAACAGTGCATAGTACCAGCCCATGGGAGCATCCAAGGGTTCATGTCCTTCTTATTTCTAGCCTTGGATTTGCTTTCGCAGGTTGAACACTCAAGAGTACATTTGGTACTTATCGTTGAACAATTATAACATGGTACTCAATCTGCGAATGGATTCCAGTTCTAAGGACTAGTACCAGCTTTCCGCTTCTTTAACTAGTGTCTATGGGAACAACTTAAGTTTTTGTCATTTTTTCTCTATGTTTTGTAAGGCACACACATCATGGAATGTTTGTAAGTGATTCTGAGGATCAGCATTGTATCCCCCTTCAAATCATGGTATGTTGTTCATATCTAATCTCTCGATCCTACTATCTTTCTAGTGCCTTTTTGGAATTCTAACAGCCTTAGTTATGTCTAACATACTTCGAGTAGTGAGTAGGGGTTCATCATGATCATCTTATCCATGGCATCTATGATGCCTACATTGTTCCCTACTCTTCCTTCCTCTATGTTGTGATTCTCTAGAGTGCCCTCGTCCCCTTTCCTGGATGTTTTGTTTATGACTTGCACTTTGCCTACCTTTATCCCCATGGTCTTTTTATTTATGACTGCATCTGGATACTGAAAGAGAGAGTTAAGGAGATGATGAAGGTGAAGAATAAGGAGAACCATCACAATGACAGTTTCTGCTACCTTCTCTTCAGTGGTCTCCGCCTCCATTGTGATTCCGATGAGAATGTCCATCTTTATCATGTGTCTATGTCCATTTTCTAGATCCTTTGTGCCCATGGGTATCAAAAATTAGGTTATGAATAGTGGAATGAATGTTCTGATACACAACCCCTTGGCCAGAGTCAAGGGAACGAACATCGTTGTGTGGGCGACTACCTGAGGCAGGTTCACCATCCTCATTTTCGCTTAAGAGATGTGAGACATCCTGGGACCACTTACCCTTCAAAGACTTATGATGTCTCTCTTGTTACAAGTCCCTTTGATGTTGTGCCTCCATGGGATGGTATTCTCTCAAGTCATGGTCTTGCACAACATATTCTATGTGTAATTCGTTTGAGAGCACAAAGAAGCATGCTTGGGACTGAACGATCGGGGGGTAACACTATGTTACCTTCTAAGTCTCACCAAAACATTTGTTCATCTTGATGGAGGATAAAGGTGAAGTCTGGTATATACTCATCAAGATGAATATATACCACTCAACACTGTTGAAGGATTGGCGGATCAACGTCATGTGTATTACACCACCAATTGTTTCTTGTTTTAGACCTAGGCAATGAAACGCTTTCATACAAAGAAGGAGATATACTTGTCTATTCAGTGTGCAATGTATTATGTATTATTATTTTTCTTTAACCAATCCTAAGGGTTCGTTCCAACAATGTGAATGATTCCTAAGTTCTAATTAGTGCACAAACAACTAAGTCCCCGGCAATGGCACCAATGATGAGCGACGAGGTACCCCTACGCTCAACCATACAAATACGAGCATTTCATGCATGATCCAATCAAATTCCAAGAACTAAGTGCTTATGTGCCTTTTTTGAATAAGAATGGGTTGGTTAATCATTTTCTTCCCAAACTTACTTGTATGTCATGATTGTATGGTTAAGTAAGGTTGAGGCAAATGATTTTTCTATCTTTTATGTTTTTATGTCCTGTGTTAATAGGGAAGGAGGGAGATAACTAAGTGACTAATTTAATTTAACTACTAATTAACTAGGCTTTAATTAATCCTAACACTAGTATCCATTATCACTTGTCGTACACATACTAAACCAATGCAACACTACTGGGATTATCAAACGCTAATTGTTACTGGGTTACCAAGTGTTACACGCATGCTCGAAGTGATCGTACTGATTGTATTTACTTAGGAGAGTTGTAGGGTGAGAGAGAGCATTAATTAACTAGGAAAGCATTTAATAATAGTAATTGACATTAATTAATCTATTTTGGATGTTGCAAGGTTTATCATAAAGTTCATCTTTATTGTCGTACACAAGGTATGCTCAAGTACACAATGCTTGAATAAAGATTCGTTCACTTTATGACTCCTACTGTGGGCACATAGAAATAATTATAACTCTGAGAGGAAAAAAAGGTAATAGTTTGGCTAAGGGACTAACTATATACTACCAAACCAAGGGTGCCTGCCTATTATTTATAGGCAATGAGGCAGGTCCCGATATTGGGTATCTGACATTGCATGGTAGGCTCTGATATCGCGAATGTGATATCGTGGCCCCAATATCACAGTTCATCACCCATGAAGACTATAAATGGATCTCCTTGATATTTATAAGGTTTTAATTGATGAGAAGACACTTGTCAATTATAGTTTATTTTTCTTTTAGAAGTTATAACTTGTTAGAAATAAATTTCCTAGATATTTGTAATATCCTTAACCTCTCATGATTATTGTAACTACCCTAAGGTATAAAAGGATCTTCAAAGGTAGAAGCTAGAGGGGGGAGGGAATTTGGAAGAAGAAACTCTAAATAATTCTTATAAAGCATGGCTTGCTAAAGACATCAATTCAACTTCTTTTTTTCAATCCTATGAGTTCATTTCTTCCCATTTTGTTTTAGTTACTTAGCTAATGGTTTAGATAGTATTGTGCTTGGCATTTAATTTTTGTATTTTTCCTAGGTTTATTTTATAGTTCTATTTTTGCACAATATTAGACTTCTATTAAGGTCTTTCATAGAAGAGCTTATGCTTTTGAAAAGCCTCAAGAGCAATTTAATAGTAATGTCTTAACGAAATTGCCTATTTTGAGCATAGAGAATCTAGGAAAATCTTTGGTATTTTGAAACAATTGAAATAGCTTCATTGTTTTAAAGTGTACTATCTTAGTATTTTAATCTTGAAATTTTCAAATTTTTTGAAGGCTCTATTGAATACAATCTTTGACCACTATTAACTAGCCAAAATATAGCCTCATACCTTGTTGTTTACGCAACAAATTTTGGTAGTATAATAAGATTGTCTTTATAAAATTGCTAGTTGAGCTCAAAGGGTTTGGACAATTTGAAGTTAAATTAAATTGGAATAGCTTTATTGTGAAGTGTTTCTGATGAGTGGCGAGATACCCCTACACTCAACCATACAAATACAAGCGTTTTCACGCGTGATCCAGTCGAACTCTGCAGACGGACTAGTTGTGGCACCTAGACAGTTATCCTTAGGTCGCAGTTCAATGTCTTCCCACCTAGACTAGTATTATATTTGTCACGTATGGTTTAGTCCAGAGTGAGGTGTATGATGTGATCTTAATCTAACGCTACTCCTAAAGGCAGTGGAAAATAATATTAACTAAGCTAAGCTAGGAGGGAAAGGGTAAGAGAATCTAATCTAGCCTAAGTACGATGAGCAACCGTTCCTTGATCATCCGTACACATCTTGGACTTCGTGCACAACTACCACTTGGATTACCAAGCACAGATCCTAGGTATGCCACTAGGATACCAAGTAGTCACACTTAAATACTTGTAATCAAGTCGTACTCATTCCGCATTACTAGGAGATAAGGGTGAGAGAGAAAGTAATAAATAACAATTAAATAAATAAATAAATAACAAAGTGAATGCTGCAATGATGAAGTAATCTCAATCTTTATTGCTAGTCATGTGCGTGTCCAAGTATGTCACACTTGAATAAAGAATGTCGTACAATTACATTCACCACACTGTGGGTAGACACAGGAAAATAATCTATCTCTGGAGGGATCAAACTGCCAGAGCTTCGCTACTCCTATTCTATGTTGTGAAATGAGGGAAAGTCGCCTCTTATTTATAGAATTGGCGGTGGAAAGGACGCGATATCGTAGCCCATGCAATATCACAGCTGTGATATCCCAATTGTGATATCACAACCACTGGCAAATTCATGACTCATTATTTTCCTTGTGTCAAATTATCTTGCTTAAATTTTTGAGATTTCACATAAATCTGCTTTCTTTTCTTTCTCTTTCTAAGTCCATTGAATCTCGCTCTATTTCTAGTTTTCTTGTGGGATTTTTTCTCTAGGGAAAATTATGAGTAGATTGGTAGAATTGTGCTCCAATGTTTTTGTAAAATTTTCTTTATTACAAGTAGCATCTCCAACAACTCACAGTATTTGACAAACATAGCTAAATCTCTTTTGTGAGAGAAAATTATAGTTACATACACAACCCAACCATTTCAATATTCACAACAACAAATACATACCCATGACTAGTTTGTTTTATAACTATTGATTTTATTTGGAGGTATCTAGGCCTTGGTGTTTCCAAATACTAGAAAGCACCTAAATCTTGTTTGAAGAACACCTTTGATCCTATAACCCCAAAAAGTCATGAGACCATGAGGCCATCCCAACGTTGGTAGTCCCAAACAGTCTCCAACAAAAATAATTGGCCCATGAGAATAGAACATTATCAATGAAAGAAGTACACACAGTATAATAGAAATTAGTAATTGAAATCAACATATGGCAAAATAAGGCCAAAAAGAATAAAAGGTTGAAATAGCACTTCATCAACCAACTAGACATGTACAAGTAGATCGATGAGAAGGAAATCTAGATGGCTAAAGCCAAAATCAGTTCCATTACAAAACAAACATCTTATTGGCGACTCATCTTGGATAGTCTTGCTCATGTTCACCAAGATGAGATAAAGAATAAATACCTGTAGATTAAGAACTTAATAGAAACCATAATATTAGAAAATCTCATATATGCCAACTTGGCCATGTTGACACCAGGTAGACTAAGAATAAAATTTGGACTAGAAAGTGGCTAGAATATACTCAATGTATGAAAAGGAGTTTTTGAATATGAAAGATGTATAATAGAAGCTTCACATAGTGAACTTCAAACTACAAGTAGTTAAAGCTCACTACAAAAATTAAAAAGATGTAACAACAAATTGGGCTAGAAGAATGATAGATTATCAAGAGCTGAAGAAAGTGACCAGAGCTTTTTAAAAAGAAAGAATGTAGTTTTCAACATGGTATGTTAAAGAAAATACATTGTTTTCACAACTTCCATGTCCTTGGCCAACACCAATTCTAGCTAATATTGCTAAATTCACATGGATGGTACATAACCCAAGATCAAAGAAAGATAAGCTCAAAGAATTGCTAAACCAATATCAATTCCATAAGCTATACAACAAAGGGAAAATACCAATGGAGGAGCAACCACTACCTAGAACCTAAAGATAGCTACATCAAGCTTACTTTATTTTGTTTTTTTTTTGTTTTTTCTACATATGTCAATCATGCATTGAATGATAATTTTGTAATTCCACTTGAACCACAATGCAACATTTATAGGAAAGTCACTCATGTAAACATGTGTCATAATATTAAAGTCTATGTGACCCCATAAGTTTGTAAGGAACTCTATACTTTTTTTATTTGAACTTGAGAATGAGTTTTCAGTTAGTCATTGGGGTGTGATGAAATAATTTATGTGTGAATCTATTATATTTTAGATCTACATACATCATCATAAATATGATATAGTGGATCATGATCATGCCTATTGATGAACAACGGGTATCCCATATGCCTAACCATAAAAATCACAAGCACTCACTAGTGATCCAATTGAACTTCATAAACTTAGTTATCCAAGCAACCCATATCTCTAAATAGTGAATCATGTAGTTCCAAGTCACTGTCTTCCTAACTCACATTTGTGTATTATCAGTATGTATGGTTAAGTATGCTTAAGGCACATGATGTATATTTTTATAATTATATTTGAGATATTGTTTATCCTAATAGCTAGATCAGTGAATGAAGGTTTAACAATTAATTATCTAACTAATCAACAAATCTAGTAACTAACTATTTTAACGTAGAGTAACCATTCCCACTTGCAATACACATCCAAACTAGTGTTAACACTACAAGGTTACCAAGTGGCTATTACTAGGCATACCAAATATCCACTATTGGGGTTGCCAAGCATTAACATGTTATGCTTGAAGTGGTTGTACTCACATATTTATGATTAATAATATTAATTACTTAATTGTGGATAGTAATGGAAAATGCAAGCAAAGTACATAAAAGTTAAGTTAAGTTGGTCCAAGTACTACAATGGATATAGAAAATCTCGATTTTATTGTCATCATGCCAATGTATTTAGGTATAAGGGCATTTAAATAAAACTCCATACAATCTCTTAGATCCACACTGTAGGCAATCAAAGAGAAAATATTTAAACTCTAGAGAAATGAAGCTGCAACAACTCAACTACTACTATGACTTAAACATGTCATAAATACAAGGGATGCACACATTTATATAGGTAACAATGACATTAGTGTTTACGTATCTATGTCAACACATCCTACCATATGTCAACGGGGATAGGTCAACAGCGCTACATCAACGAAGATGCATCGATGCAACATGTCATTATTGATGTTTCATCATAAACCCATGACAGACTGAAAACTCATCCTCAAGTGAACAAATTTAGGATCAAGTTTCTTACAAAATTGGGAGGTATGGAATTTATTAACCGAAAAGACTAACTAACTGACTCTTAAATACTCCAAGTACCAAATTATATGGCATTGCAAAAATTAGTTTCTATTACAAAATAATTAGACACTTTACTAAAATTGTAGCAAATTCCTATAGGATTATTAAAGACATGATGAAGTTTCAAAGAGTGCATGGAGGTGGAGGCTCCTATGGCACTGATGGTCCCTCATGTCATCTTAGTGCTAATGAAGGTTGAGGTTGGCCTACTGCTACCACTACTTCTTCTAGAAGTTTGAAGGCATCCAAAAGTGCCTTCATTTACTCTCCTTTACCACATGAGTCATATATGGTCCATGCAACTTCATCGATGTGGGCTAGTGCTAGAACATCCCACAGGCGTGGCATCAAAGGAAATAGTTCCTTCATGTTGATGAACCAAGCTATGAAGGTTTTGCATTCAATGTTGAACATCTTTATAAGGTACTACAGCTTTTGGTAATTGTTTGTCCTTCTGGCTAGGTTCTCAACAACATATCATTGATTAGTAAATTTACTTCTGAGAACTTCAAGATCCACGTTGGCTATTTTTAACTTCTACTTTGTCTCTTTATGGAGCTTGAATTCCACCTTATAAAGGAGGTAGGAATTGGTCACTTACTTCTCCAATTTACTCTTTAGCCTCCCCATGATTAGCATCGCTGGGTTTGTATACTAAAGGTTGGCAAGCTTCAAAAATTTAGTCATCTCTTTGATTTGCAACTCCTTAAGGTAGATTTCAGCATTGTTAAATGCATTCAGTTCATCAAAGATGGGCTTCCATACGTCATTTCTTTGTTGGAGTAGCTAGAGGATCTAATTCATTTTTGCCTTTGCCAAATGAATTTTCTTTTCATTGACTTCTTTTATGATTTGAACTTAGTTCCTGTAGTGATTCTTCACTCATTAAAACTTCAAGGCTTAATTCTTCTAAGTGGTCATCTCAATGGTAGTTTTTTGGTGAAGGACATGAACTTCCTACATTGAGAGATTATGGTTTTCAGCTATCAACCTTTTCAAATCTAGGTTCACCTTAGCGAGCTGCTCCTACTGTTGGCATATTAATTTTTCCATCTAGTCCCTCTACTGCTCAACATTTCACAAACAATGATTATGCTTAGTCAAGATTAGGTTTTTCTCTCAGACTTGCAACAGGTCATTATCAGTGTTGAAGGACATGACTTCCAACAAGGACATGTGAAAGACTACTACCTATTTTGCATCTCAACCTCTTAAATTCTTAATTGAAGCTATTGGAAAGCTTTATCTCTTGAAAGCTTTAGCTTTAAAATAGCAGTGTCAGAGACATAGGCATGCGACCTTGCAACTTCGGTGGTCAACCATTGATTGGCGGTGATGGCCTCCTTTAGTTGTGTGTTGGAAATTTATAATTTTCTCATTGTCTCAAGTAATTATGACTAGTTTGTGATGATTTCATCCAAAAAATCAAAGATTTCCAAAAGCAATTGTTGGATTCCAACCAGTCGTTCCAACACTTCCTCATGTTGGGTAGCACTCATCCAACTGCTCCTTGCTCTTGTAGATGTACGGATGTCTATCATGGTGGCAATGTCGAGTACTAATGTCACAAGAGAATTCAAGGCTTATGCCATCCTATTAGCCATCATCTCCACCGTTGTCTCCTCATCTTTGTGTTACATGACCAAGATAGTTGCCCCCTTGCCTTCCTCTAGCATAATATAGAAGGTCACGAAATTTCCTAAGATTTCAAGAAATTCTTATCCAAGGATGGATACCATGACCTTCTTAGCATTAGGATTGGAACTTGTAGGCACCTAGTTTCTCTAAGCAAAGAACAGTAAGGATATCTCATTGTCTAGCAAGTGGAAGGTCCTTAAGACCTCATTTAAATAGTTCATGGTTGGATGATAGATTGATGATTATCCACCACATGCGAAGCCTTGATATTGTTGTAGCTACTACTCTCGAACCTTTCTAATACATTCTAAATCTACAAGCATTTTTTGTATTGTTTCATATGGTGGTGATAGCTACTCCTCTTCTTATAGCTTGGCAAGTACTTTATCTTTCATCATTTCCTATCATGATGCAATAGGAGCACGATAGATCATCTTAGTGAAGTAGTAGGTTATTCCTTTCCTTTTGTAGAGTTTGTAGATGAGGCATGGAAATGAAATAATCTTTCTTCCTTTTTTATTTTCCTTGAAACATTTTTCCATTTCCAAGAAAATGAGCTAAGGAAGGTTGACTGGAAACTTCCTGCTCATAGTAATGCATGCTCAAGCAGAAAAGATAGTGACTTTGATGGGCCTCACCATTGGGTTTAGGTAATAAGATGAAATTTTAAAGTATGCTCTCTACCTTGGTGAGAAAATTATACTCCTTGCGATCCACTTTATAGCACTATCACATCCATGCTTCTTTGTTGTTGGGTCCACCTACATCAAGATCTCTACTAGTTTTGCGTCCATATCTGGCAACCCAAGAACCTTTGCAATGGTCTCAACCAAGTAGGAGATGGTAATATCCTTGATTTTAACTAATGCATCTTCTTGTTGACTATACCAAAACAAGTATGTCTCCCCCATATACCATTCTCCACTATTAGAGAGAATAGGCCACATAGGAGATCCCTAAAGTTCTATGCAAACCTCTTTTGGTGCCAACTCAAAGAAGGATCCAAAAATTAGCTCTAGAAGAATTAAACTCTAGACCTATTTGATCCTTATCTTTGCTAGGAAAGCCTCAAGAAAAGAAACCTCTAGACTATTCCTTAGTCTCAGGACCTCATCTTGCCTAGATTTTCCTATTTTAGTAGTAGGAATCTAGCAAGCAAATTCGACTTTAGGCTCCTCTCAAACGGGTCTAGTGGTATGGGTTACTTCTAGTGCTTATTCTTGGGGTTGTTATGGCTGTTACTACTAGTCCCTTCCTCCTCTTAGTCACTTCTTCCTAGGTTGTGAGGGTCCTTCCACCTATGGTCCTCATTTTGGTGCCATCTATGATCACAAACATAACCCACAATTAGCTTTGTACTACATAATCCTTAGTTATTGTGATATCCTTCTCATTCAATTGGGTTATGTTTGGGCTTATTTATGATTTTGGCTATTTGGATTATTTTAATATCATTTTATTTATTAACTATCATATTTTATGTAATGGTCTTAACTTTTATGGTAGTTGATTTTTAATATGATTTTAATAGGTTTATCATGAGAGTTAGAAAAATTTCAAAAAAAAATTTTCTACAAACCAAAGGCTTATGTCCCCCATGACGTAGAGCTTACCTTCGATAGTGTGATGATCGAAAAAAGGGCTAAATCAAGTTAGTGGTTTAAGAGTTATGGCACTTGGAAACATCTTGGGCTCTAAAAAATTGCAAAAACTCCTCTTTATTCTTTGAGAAACGATGCAAGAATGGCTAAGTATCGCACATATATATGTTATTTTTGTGACATGTCAATGGGGATGCATTGACTCATCCCACAACTTCGATGTAGTTGTTCACAACCAAATTTTGCATTTGGAAAATGTGGAATTTTGGATGAGTTTTGGAATGAAATGAGAGTCCAAAGGAAGCCAAGAAAAACACAAAATGATGGCAACAACATGAAAGAGAATAATATTGGCTAGAGAAAAGAAATTCAAATAGGTTTGGATGAATGCAAAATGCCAAAACTAAGCAAATCTGGACATTCAAATGCATGTTCATGGATTGATTGCATAAATGGCCAATGAATAGGAATTTTAACTTAAGGTAAACCAAAGGAAATGCAAGTGGATCCTTCACAAAGTAAGTGTATTCCCATGATGCCCTTGCATGCCCTCATCCCAAGGAGTCCATAGACACCAAGGATGATTAATGATCATTTTAAGTTAAAACTCATATCCAATAGAGCAAATGTCATAGGATTATGGGATCCTCAAAACAAATGAATCAAATAACAATGATATGAGGTAGTTGGGTGGTTTTTTATGGTTTGAGAATGATGGTAGAGAGAGAATTGTAAGAGATCCTTATTCAAGTCACATGAAGTCCTTATGAAGTATGTGATTAAGATGATTTGATACCATCCCATCCTCATCCAAGATCAAGTCCATCCACTATGAATCATTGCACATTGCCACATCCTATCCCTTTAACCATGAAGAATTCATGACAATTCCCAAAGGACAATCACCACTTCAAGAGAAGAAGAAAGACAAAAATGACCTTAGTTAGAGGAGTGCCTTTAGGCATGGGTAACATATCTTTTCAACCCCATAACCAATTCTTCCAACCCATTATTGTCTCTAAGGGATATGCTTTGAATTTCATTGAATTTTTATTTTTGTTTTTGTTTTTGTTTTTTTTTTTTTTTCATGGGAACCATACCATGAAAAAATGTGCTTCCTTTGATGGTCAACATTAGGAGTGATGAGAGACCAATGAAGAAGAATCATAAAACTAAAGAAAAATTTTCAAAATAGAATATGATAAATCCCCTTGAAATTACAACCTTTCTTATTCCTTCTTGGTCCATTCTAAGTCTGTTAAGTAGCCAAATCATTGGTTACTTTTTAGTTTTAATTGGATGTACCTCATGTTCCCAAGATACAAAGCCTCTATTGGATAGAATGGATGAATGTCATGGTCCCACTACTCGTTATCATGAGAAAACTAACAACTTGTCAATAGAGGTCATAATCAAAAGACAAAAGATTGGCTACTTAGCAAAGCAATTAATATATTAATAGCTACACTCTTTAACTTCTAGTATTAACAACAATACTGACAAAATCAAAGATTCCGTATAAAACAAAATAAAATACTAAAAGGGAAGATAAAAGAAAAGAAAAAATATATAAAATAATTAAGAAAAATGAAAAACATATGAAGAACAATGTAAAACAAAAAGGTGAAAAATAGATTAGTCCTCATAAGAAGTTGGCATGGATGGTCATCTTCTCGACGATTGAGTTGAGAGGAGGAGATTCGAATAATAGAGTGTGCTTGCTCTTATGTAGAGGTGTTAGTGTCACTACTTATTTTTGGTTCAAGAAGAGGTTTTACTTATTGGATGTTGACCAACAATCATTAATCAGGGCTTGAAGGATGGTAAATGGTCATGGCATCCAAAGGAAAAGTTGTGAAAATGATGTACGGTCCTTCCCATAACATTTGAAATTTAGTATGTTGAGATGCATGCACCGAATTTCAATAGAAGACCTTATAACCAGGTTAAAATTTAACTCTCCTTATTCATGCATCATAACATTGTTTAGCATGTGCCTTGCACACTTAATTCATAGTTAAGGCTACTTGTTAGTTTTCATCTAACACATTCAGTATCATGAGGCATTCTCGTTGTGCTAGATCAAGATCCAGATCAAGCTCAAAAGCTATTGAAAGTGTCCAAAGGTCAAGTTGGGTTGGAAGTTTGGGTAGCTTCCTATACACCAACTCATAAGGAGAATACCCTATAGCAAGTTTCCATGTAGATCAATAAGACCATAGAGCATCATTGAGTTTCATGCTCCAGTCCTTCTTGTACTTACTACTTGTATGTGTCAATATCTGGCCTATTTCTCTATTAGTGACTTCAACTTAACCATTAGCTTGAGGGTGATAGGGGGTTGTTAGTTTGTGTTGCATCCCCAAGTGTTGCATCAATTTGTAAAAAGTATCCCCTATAAAAAGGTTATCTTCCCTTTTAGTATTATTATCAAAAATAAGTGTTATTGGCATACCAATCCTATTTACTACACTTTGTTAAACAAATGGTGCTATAGTAGAGGATGAAAAATTGGTGATGGATATAGCTTTAAACCACTTGGTGAAATAGTCAATAATTATGATGATGCATGTCTTTCCATTGGACATGGAAGTGATAAGTCCCATGAAGTCAATGCTCCGGATGTTAAAAGGCTTCAGTGATTGAATCCACTATTGAGGCTACTCCATTCAAGTTGTCATTCCTTCGCCTCATTAGAAGCATTTATATGAATAGGATATATGATAGGCTAGAAGTATCTTGCCATGAGAATCTTCATGGTTGTCCTTCCTGCCACATAATGGCCCCCATAAGGGCCTTCATGAGCATCTTAAAGGATCCACAGTTGATTAGCATCAAGTACATACCATCACACCAAGCCATTGACACAAGTCTTATAAAGGTTATCTTGAATTTTCATGTAATGTTTGGCTTAATGAAGAAACTATTGTTTCTTCTTATTATCCCATCCCTGTGAAGTCTCTTGAGTGAGAAGATAAGAGAGGAAATCATCGCACTAGTTGGTAATCCTAGAAGTTTGAAGATTAAGAGATTTGTTAAAAATAAATTCATCTAGAAATTGATCAGATAAAGGCTCTTCATCCTCTTTTCCATCCCATTGTAACCAAGATAAGTGGCCAGCAACCGCATTCTCGATTCTCTTTCTATACACCATTGTAAGATCAAACTCCTACAATACCACCAACCACCCTATGACATGGGATCTTACTGTTAGCTTGTTTATTAGGAAATGAATAGCACTATGATTTGTGTGCACAAATATTTTGTATTCAAGCACATTGTACTTGAATTTTTTCAAGTCATAAAGCAAACCCCATGAGCTTCTTCTTAGTGGTGGTGTAATCTAGTTATGCATCCACACTACTTCTACTAGTGCAATGAATATAATAAGGATGTTTTTTATCATCCAACTGCATAAGCACTACCCCCAATGCATAGTTTGATGTATCCATCATGATGTGGAAGGGTCTTAACCAATCTGGAGCTCGTGGAATAGGAGTTTCTACAACTTTTTTCTTTAATTGCTAGAATGCATGCTCACATTCTTTGGTCCAATCAAAGTATGCATCCTTCTTGGTTAATTCCACCAGTAGCTTGGTGATTTTGAAGAAGTTCTTAATGAATCACTAGTAGTTACCTGTGTGTCTAAGGATTGACCTCACATATTTGACTATTTCTAGTTTTCTAGTGATTCCTTGGATGACTCATACTTTTTTTAGGCCCACCTCAATCCCTTTCTCATAAATTCTATGTTCCAAGACTATGTCCTCTTAGACCATGGCTTTTCTACTAATTGAGCCTTAAGTTTGTCACCATGTAACATTTCAGCACTTGCTCAAGATGGTCCAAAGCTTACTTAAAAATGATAGCATAGGTGAAGTCATCCATGAAGACTAATACACTACTACCAATTTACTACTAGAAGATGCTAACCACTAGGCATTGAAAAGTAGCAGAGACATTACATAGGCCAAAGGGCATCTTTTTGTATGCAAAATTTCCCCAAGGACTTGTGAAAGTAGTTTTGGCTTGGTCCTTTGGTGCTATCTAGATTTGGTTATAGCCACTATAACCATATAGAATTAATTAGTAGTCATGCCCTGTAATAGTATCTAGCACCTATTCCACAAATGGCGATGGAAATGATCCTTGAAAGTTGTCATATTCAACAACCTATAGTCTATGCAGACCCTCCATTTACCATCTTTCTTGGGTACAATGATGAGTGGGCTAATCCACTCACTATCCACAATAGAATAAATGAATCCTATCTTAGGAAGCTATTTAATTTCGTCCTTTACAACTTGCTTCAACTTAGGATTTAACCTCCTTTGTGGTTGTTGTTTGGGTTTAATGGAGGGATCTATGTAGATTTGATGCTAGCATATCCTTGGATTTATTCTTGTTAATTCATGATATGACTAGGCAAAGGTTGTTGATCATTTGTTAAGCACTTTCAGCACTTTTTCTTTTGTGCTTGAGCAAGATGGACATTAATTATTATTGGCTTGTTGTTATCAAGATAAGAATATTCTAGATTAGCTAGTAAGGCCTTTAGTTCCAAGGGCTGCTGCTTAAAGGATTCTGGAATATCCAACTCTTCCCAATCCATCTCATTCTATGCATGAGAGAGTTGGAACCTAATATACTCTATCTCAATCATATATTGAATGTAAACAATTGTGCACTTGTGAGGCTTTTTGTTTGTTCCATGCCTATTTATGAATCTTCCCCACCATCTGTTGTCATCCACTAGGTACCCTTATATTTTGTGATTGCTGCATGTAGGCCCTTTTAAATAGTAGATGCCTCAACATACTTTTTGCAAGCTTAGATGAATGTACTTTGTATGGCCCATATTTTCTACATGTAATGATACCCTGTGTCATTGTATGTGATGTCTGAAACTTGCTTCTTCTCTACTTTGGAAAATTCATTTTCCTTTGAAATTTCAATGGAAAGGTCTCGAATCCCCATCTTGGCATTAATTGTGCTAAGCCAAGCCCTTTCCATTATAATAGGAAATTCCCCCTTCCAATTATTGACATGGATCACTAGAAAGTCTATAGGATAAAACCACCCAACGACAATGGTTACGATGTCCTCCACCAATCCCAAGGGAACAATGATGGGCTAATCTACAAGCTCTAGTCTAATGTTTCATTTCTTCAATGGAGATAGGTTCTAGGTCTTATACATTTCCTGTAAGATTAAATTTACTCTAGAACCTTAATTTAGTAGAGTCTTACATGGATCATTCCTAGTGATCTGCAAGTAGATAAGGGGACTCCCACAATCAAATCATTTCCTAGAAGGATGGCCAACCTTGATCCAATCAATAACTACATGGGCCAACATTATAGTATGCACATTGGAAAACATTTAGTTTGAAGGAGGCTCAATGGTGATTCCAAAAGCAATGAATGTAGGGTTAGCAACCATAGGTGTCTATGAGGGTTTTGATGAACTATTGGTCCTGAAGAAGGTCCTCTTTCAAGGTTTGGGTTTAGAACCACTTAGATAGCTATACAGATATATGTTAATAGCCTTTGTTGCATTTCTTTGTTGTAACTACAGTAAAATTTCTCCCTGCATACATGGAGCAAGTGGTAAGGGAGTGGTATTTGATGATGTAAAGTTTGATATTGGATAGGAAGAAGAAGAGGTAGAGGGAGAATCAGGTCATGGAGTATGGGTTTGATGATATTTTGGCAAGTAGCAATGGTAACTAAAAGGATTATGACTTGCACAGCCACAATGGGATACAAGTTGCTAGACATGGTATCTATAGAAATCAAGTTGCTAGTAAGGATACTACTGTCTAGGTGGTGGCATTCCCCATGACTATGGATTTTACCATTGCTAATATTGCTCCAAAGGTTGAGGCGGTTCCTCATTTAGATAGTATTATGTTTGGTGGAACTACTACCTTAGATTGCCTTGAGGATAAGGAAATCTCCTGGGTGGCTACCTTTTTGCAAATTTTGGATTCAAGGCATACACCCCAAATTCTTGTAGATTGAACAGCACTAGAAAACATCCCTTGGGATATTTGTACTAATAGGTATTGCATCCATCATCATCAATTTCAAAATCTAAAATCTCATCTACCATGGTAGCTTTACCTTTTTGCTGCAGATACCCCTTGTCTATATCTTTTCTTCTCCTTCTATCTTTTTTACTACTAACCTGCTCTACCTTATCCTCTACAATTTTCAAAGTAGTTTGGAAGTTCTCATCTAAGGAGTCCCACATTTTATCCACCTTAGCTACTATTTTAGAGATAGATTTTTGTATCGGGAAGATCTTTCTTTGCACCACTTCATCTAATGATGCATCTTCCTTTGTATCATAGAATCGTACCTCCCTTTTGCAAATGGAAGGATCTCTATTGTACTCCTCTACACTCTCTCATTTTTTTAACTCCCCCTCTTCCTTAACTACCTACTCTATGAGCCCTTGAATTTGATGGGATCTCATCTCAGAAAGTCTCCCTTGGGCATAGACCCCAAGAGTTTCTCTTATTTTGTTGCAAAGCCTATCTATGACATGGCGAAGTTTCCTTTGAGAAAACCCATGGCCTAGGCATTTGTGCATTAAAGAGTAATACCTAACCAAGGCTACATCCAATGACTCATGATTTTCTTGCTTCCATCCTTGGATTTTCTTCCTCAAATTAGACACCCGAGAGTATGTTTAATATCTATCATTAAACAATTCTAACATCATATTTCATCGGTGGATGGATTTTGGTTCCAAAGACCAATACTAACTTTCTACTTCTTTAATAAGTGTCCATGGGAACAATTTCAACTTTTGCCAATCATTTTCAATGTTTTTCAAGGCACATGCATCATGGAAAGCTTGTAGATGATGTTGTGGATTGGCATTATATCCCCCTCAAACTTGGGTATATTCTTCATATCCAACTATTTAATCCTACTATCCTTCTAATGCATGGTAGGAACTCTAACTACTTCTAAATCATTCAACATGTTCCTAGTGGCCAGCAATGGTTCATCATCGTCATCATGTCCACGATGATCCCCTATGATGACCATACATGCGATGGTGAGTTCTAATATGCCTCCTTTCTCGATGATGTTCTAGCTCCTTTTTTTTTTTTACTTCCATCTTGGGTCCTATCATCACAATGGGATTGCCTATCATCTCCATCATGATCTAGACCACCCTTGTCTTTGTCTCTACCATGGCTTCTCCTATCAGAGTTTGATGATGAGGAGGATGATGAAGATGGAGGACTAGGTGATTGGTGCCTTCTAGTCCTGCTTTTTTAGTCCTTATCCTAGTCCTTTTTATCTTTTTCTTTCTCCTTGTTCTTAGATGAATGACTATGAAATTTTTCTTTTGAGGTTCCTTAGTCTTTAGATCTTATCTTCCCATCACCCAGGTTCTCAAAGGTGGACTACAACCATTGGTGAAATGTGTCCTCCTTAAAGAAAAGAGGAGAATCTATGTATTGGAAGTGGCTAGAAAAGAAATCCTTGTCCTCTTTATGCAACTAGAAGAATAATTATGTCTAAATCTGTTTCCTTTGGAGGCTTCATATTGGGCCTCCATGCATTTATCTTTCCAGAGTTGTGCTTTAATAGGTTGGTAATCCCAAGAAACTTACTCCATGCTTTCATACTCAGGCCTGACTATTTCGATACCCAACCTCATGAGTTGCATCATGAGCATGGTAGAAACAAACTGATCAAGGGGTAACACAATGTTGTCGTCCATATCTCTCCATCATAGTTGCTTGTCATGATGGAGGACGAAGGTAAAGTCTAGCTAATAGGAATTTCAATGGGCATACACAGCTTTCAACTATGAGGCTTCTCACTAGTTCTTTGCATCCTCTCCTGTTACCTATTATTCTAGTCATCACGTGGTGGAGATTCTTTCCTATGAGTAGAAGCGATTTCAAAAATAAACGTTAAGTGTGCCTTACAGTAATATTATTATTATTACTATGAGAGATATGTCGTTGTGTTCTCCTCACAACACTTGTGTATGAATTCACTAGTTAATAATATTTTGCCCACTTAGCAAAACTAAGTCCTGATCAATGGTGTCAATGATGAGCAGTAAGTATCCCCTCATTGCTAATCTTCCATTGATTTTTGAAAAAGTTCAAAAAGATATTATCTCTTGAATTAGGCCAATTAAGCATTTTGAAATTTTAGCTACAACTAGTGATTTTTGTAAAATTCAATATATGATTGAGGTGGATCTTAATTCTCTTAAATGAGAGATTCTTCTACATGATAGCAAAATTGATTATGTGCATAAAGTTGTCTTCTAAAGTCATGTTACTATTATCATCAAGAGAGTCATATGTTTGATTCATGTCCTTTTATACTATGAAAAAAGGCTATGCAAGCATGTCAGCACCAAACTACTACAAACACTAATAAGGTTTCTTCTACAAATGTTGTAGATCCTGCTAAGGTTTTTTCTACAAATGTTATAGATCCTACAATGATTTCTTCTACTAATATTTCAATAGTTAGCCCAACATTTTCTTTTATTATTGTTCAACAAAATATACCTTTCAGGAAGGTTCAAGTCAAATTAGTTTCAAAGAATTCCTGAATGACTAAGGGAAAACACGTATTTGTTCCTAAGATCTCACAAAAACCAATTATTATTTCAAATGGTTTCCAAATGATACCTCATAATCAAAAACATCAAGGAACTCTATCTATTGGCAATTACATGCCAAATCTTTAGAATGGATGACATGTTTGAGATATTTTAATAACTAATAATTTTTTTGTGGCTATTGGTTAAGATTTGAAGAAAATTATGGCTTCTCCCATGGAATCTTGTAATAGAGGATCTTCCTTTAAACAAAGTGTTGTTCTGCATGACTATACAAGAAAAAATTACTACATCGTACTCTTCTAAGAAAGCCACCAAAATAAAGATCAAAAAAGACATGGGCAAAAAAGGTTGAAGATGATCGAAAGAAATTGCAAATAAAAAAATACCTAACTCTTAATAGAGGCAAATGATGAAAGGAACACATGTAGCTAACCCCATTATGTTGGGACAAGGCTAGGATGATTATGGTGATAATGTATTAGAAAAATTATAGAGAAATATAACAATGTCTCACGTTTGGGATATACAAGTGTCGAAACCCAACATAATTTGACTATAGATACACTACAAAACATATAGCAAACATGATACATTACAAGAATTAGCCTAGTGATAAAACTCTTAATTTGAAAGATCCAAGTTATGGGTTCAATTCTAGTGGGCAATGTTGAGTTATAAAGTTCTAATTGAACTATATTACAATTCTATTGAGATTCCAACAACTACCACATACACATAATTATAAGAGAATATAATGATGTCTCAAGTGTGAAGGGGTGTAAGGAATGACTATAAGTACACCCCAAGACATAGAACCAAGAAAAATTATAGAGATATATAATAATGCATCAAGTGTGACTCGATGTGGAAACCTCTTACATGACAAGACAATGAACTAACTACTTGAGGAGGGTGTTGGAACCCAAAATAATTAAAACATAGGTATAGAAGTTTATAACTCACTACTATTGAGTAGAATTGAACTTGTGACCTAGGATTACTAGGTTAAGACTTGTACCACTAGGCTAACACATCATTATTAGCTAACCACTTGAACTTGCTCTCAATTAAGGCAATGAGGTGTTAGCTTAGTGGTAAGAGTCTTGATATAGGAACGCTGGGTCATAAATTTAATTCCAATGGATTATGTTATTAAGTTGAGTCACTTTGGTTGAGTGATTATGACAGTTGCCTACTAAGTACATGGGAAATCCCTAAGAGTTTAAGTCTCTCATGTAATAGTATTTACCAATTAAGTAAACATCAAAGTGTTGCAACAAAACTATGGTAAGCCCATAAGTCAAAGGTCCTAGGATCATAACAATCTTGGCAATTTTACAGCAATATAGAAGTAAAGCAAGGTTGTCCTCTTTCACCAACATTGTTTGGCATTTTCATTAATGAGTTGAAATAGTGGATTACAAAGGTACATACAAAGTATACAATTAAAGTGGATTAATCATATATACAACTTTTAATCTTTGTTCATTATGTAATACTAATTACAAATTTGAAAACAAGGGTAAAAGCAATATTGCATCAACTAGAAAAATTTAATGAACAAATAGAAATGAAGGTGAATGTTGACAAAATAAGAAATAATTTGTCGAACTAATTATAGATATTAAACTTTCTAAACAAATAATAAAAACTCAAGATTACATAAGGATATTTGGGAGTGGATTACTCTCAAAATTATAAGTGGAAGCATTGTATATTACAGCAAGTTGCAAGGCTTATATACAATGAAGAATAGATGTTGCAATCACAATATTTGGATTTGAACAATTCAATCTGAAAAATTTATTTAAGGTATAATACTTTATAGATGTATGTATGGGGTCCAATTCCTGATCAAGAATCATGGAAGAAAATTGAAAAACTTCAAAAACAATTCTTGTTGACTAAATTCAAGATGAAATTCAAGTCCCATATGCAATACTTTTATTAGAAGCTAATTAAGCTAATTTGTTACCATTCAAAGTTGAAGCAATGTATTAGTTTTTAACATTTTATTTAAATAATAAAAATAGCAAAAAAAATCTTAAAAGAGATCATTCAAAAATCTCAACAACAAAAGTATAATGAAGGAAAATTGTAGTTACAAAAATGGGGAATTTAGAACATTTATGTAATTATAAATTCATGACAAGCCTAAAAACTTTTTAAGGATAGTTTTAGAGAGATGCCAAAATAAGGTATAAATTTCAAAAAAACAATTTAAAGAAAAAGAAACCATTCAATTTTATCAAAGGTATGAGAAAGTAGAATTTCTATATACAAAAATTCCAATATCTATAGAGCACTAATTAGCAAAGTAAGAATAGAATCACAAGTAGTTAAAACCAGAAGATGGCACAGAAGATGGCATAATGTACAAAATGAAGACAAAACATGCCAATTTTGTTTATTGCAAATATTAGAAGATAAACATGTATTATTAGAATATTGCAGAACATCTTTCTTTAGAAGAAAATAGAAAGCCTTCAATCAAGATTTATATAAGCTATTCAAGTTACTAATATTAGTTTCAAGGAATTATATAGAAGAGTATTGATTTATATAAGCTATTCAAGTTATTAATATTAGTTTCAAGGAATTATATAGAAGAGTAAGGCACCAAACCTAGGATGGTGGTACTTCTATTAATTTGGTCTTTAAGTTACCAATATTAGTTTCAAGGAATTATATAGAATTATATGGAACAGGTTACAGATCCTTTGGACCAATATAGACGTACTAAAAAAATTTAGGTTCAGTTTGCAGTACAAAGACGTGATAGTCCCATAGTCATCTAACTATAAATGGATCATATATCTCTCCTAACATCTGTAAATTAGAAATGTGCGTCAACGTATAGTTCACCTAAGCTATCAATCTATAGTTCACCTTTCTATTAGGATAGAAATCAATTAGTAAAAAATTTTGCAGTAAAACAAAGAGTTCTTGAGAATGGAACCAAAAATAACAATAATTGGTTGAGCCTTGCCATTTATATTTTTTTGGTTCCAATAGGTTATGCTGAAATATAGCATTGCTCTGCAAACTAATAAACTAAGATTCAGGGTCCAACAACCTCGCATAATTACGCAAGTTCTTGCATATCTAATCAAACTGTTTGTTCAATGAACCATAAAAGTTACATGATAAAAAGCAAAGTGATATTGAGATATACAGCAGAATTTCTGTTTAAAAAAAACAAGATAAAACTGAGATAGAATTGAAAAATTTCCAAAAATCAATTTCATTGGTATACAATTAGACTTGTCATCATCCAAAGCCATCCATGGAATAGAGTTAAATTTTAGAAATAATAACTCATTTAAAGAAATGAGAGAGGGAAAACACGAACTCAAATACTAAAGTTAGTTCTCGAGCACTTTATTACCAACCTTAATTAAGAGGAGTCATACTACTGAGCAGTGAATACTTTAACGGGTAAGTATGACAAATAATTTTGTAAAAATGGCAAAAATCAACATTCAGTCGACGCACTCAAGCACAAAAATCTCAATGAACCCGTCATGGACATCACTTTATAATTAGGGCATCACGGCCTGGTCCAACACCAATATATCGAATTGGTACTCCAAGTATACTCTCAATCCTTTCAACGTAATTACATGCTGCGGCTGGCAAGTCTTCATAATTTCTGATTGAAGATACGTCACATTCCCAACCAGGTACTTCTTCATATACAACCTACGATATAAATTGAGCAATAAGTTTATTCAGTTACATTTCCATGTGTTCCAATATACAAAATACAGAAATGTAAGGCACCAAACCTAGTATGGTGGTGGTTTTTCCCAGATTTTGAGAATTAAGCAATTATGAAACTGGGATCAAAGTAGAAAGCATGAAACTGAAAATGGATCAAAGGATGGTGGAAATATAACAGTGCCATTTATCATAAGTTCAAGATGTCATGAAAGAAATTATTAATACTATGGAAAACAGCCTTCAATATTTTCTCTTTAATCAAACAAATGGACAATTACAAGTAAACTAAATGTCTCAGCTACTGGAGAAATAACGGTGTTAGACATATGACAATGTTAAAAATGAAAAAATTTAGACAATGTGATTAAAAAAGAATTCATAAAAATAATAGATGTTATTAAAAAAATCTAATATTGTGCTGAATGTTGGGTTGTAAAAAAGTGACATGAACAACAAATCAATGTGGCAGAAATGCAAATGCTTAAATGAAAATTGACTGTTACAAGAAGAAGAAATAAATTGCACAATACATCCATTAAAGGACAACTTGGAACAGTTTTTATTGCAGATAAGATACATAAATGTTGTCTTAGATGGTTTTGTCAAATGTTTAAAAGATCAGAAAATGAGCCTATCATGAAAGGTTGTCACATCACAGATCCAGGGATCCAGGAAAGTTGCTAAAAGGAAACCAGGAAAGAAATGAGAAAAAAAGATTGAAAATGATTTGAAAAAATTGCAGATTAAAAATGATATAGAAAATTTGCAGATAGATAAGAATTTAGCTCTTAATAATGGGGAATGGAAAAAGAGAACTCATCTGGCCAATTCCATCTTGTTGGAACAAGGCTAGGATGATGATGAGTAAGTGTCACTAAGAAACCTACTGTTCATGTTCATTTGAAAGAATTATTTTTAAATAATATTTTAGATAACATTACAAAAGGGAATTCGTAAATGGAACATCGATATAAACCCAAAAACAAGATACTCAGTTAGAAATCAGGAATTCTCAAAAAAGTAGTAGTTACCTCCACATTCTGTAGTGTATGAAGATCAGCTGGAAATGAGGGCAGTAAATTTCCATCTGGACCTTTGTAAGCTATTCCCAACTTGATTTTTGGAAGACCAGAAAGCACATCAAGCTTTGTTAAATTTAAGGATTCAAATCCATTAATTTGACAAGAATATTTTAGGGCAACGAGGTCTAGCCAACCACAACGACGAGGTCGCCCAGTTGTGGTACCATACTCATATCCAGCAGAACGAAGAGTTTCACCAGTTTCATCAAGGAGTTCAGTGGGGTAAGGACCTGAACCTACCCTTGTTGTGTAAGCCTTGGCCTACAAATCAGCAAATTAACAACTTTAATCCATGAAAACATCCTACAAGAGATTCTTAAATGTATAAAACTATAACATGGTATATCTTAACTTACCACACCAATCAAATCTCCAAGATGCTTTGGGGCAAGACCAAGGCCCGCGCATATGCCACCGGCAGAAGGATTTGATGATGTGACAAAAGGATAGGTTCCAAAATCAATATCAAGCATTGTAGCTTGACCACCTTCAACCAAAATCTTCTTCTTTTGGAGTATTGCTTCATTTATCAGATGTACAGTATCAGCGACATAAGGTTCCAGTTGCTCTGCATAGATTTTATACTTCTCAACTTCAGCATCTAGCATGCTTTTGCTATACTCGAATCCCTCAAACCGTGATGCTGCATCATGCAAAAGATGTTCCAATTTTTCAGCAAGTAAGTTCATGTTCTTTAAATCACAAACCCTAATTCCATTCCGATTAACCTTGCTGGCATAGCATGGACCAATTCCTCTTTTCGTAGTTCCAATCAATGATCCACCAAGTTCTTCTTCTCTCAGGCCATCGACAGTTTGATGAAAATCAAACAGCAAGTGTGCTCTATCTGAGACCAGTAAGCGTCCTTTGCAAGGAACCCCAGTGCTCTCAATACCTTCTATCTCCTTGAAAAGACCTGGAAGATGCACAACTGCCCCATTTCCAATAACACATAAGGCTTTTTCATTTAATATTCCTGAAGGCACAAGGTGTAGTGCATATTTTTTCCCATCCTCGTTGTATATAGTATGACCTGCATTTGCCCCGCCCTACATACGAAAATTAGGAAGCATGGTGAACATGATCTTCCAAAAGGTGTAGAACTTGAACATCAACTCAAACATACAAAGCGAGAAGATTGCAATCATAATAACTTCCTCCAAAAAGAAAGAGATTCTGCACATCGTGAAACACTGGTAATTATAAACTCACAATTTTTGCCCGAATAATGTAATTATAGAATGACTTCAAATAGATACGCTTTCTTCCGTATGTCAAAAAAAAAAATCAAAGGTAGTGTACTAACATAGAACCCAAAAAACGCCAAATATTTTTATCAAAAAAAACTTTATTGATTCTAAAGATTCCATCTATCCTACCTTACTTTCTTTGGCCCAAGAATTAATTCATATAAATGGCACATTGTGTTCGACTGACATGATCTCAAACTCTTGGGCAGAAGGCATTTGACAGAGAATTTGAGCTGACTGAACATATAGTTTCACAGCGGATCAGTTGAACCACAGTCAAGAAGATGCAGCCGAATCCATTAAAAAGGTGTTGCATGCCACAAACTTTGGAAATGTTCAACTCCAAATTCATAATAAACTGGTTTTGAAGAAGCTAGTGCACCATGAAGTTCAGTTATTTTATGACACAGCTATCACAAATGTTCAAAGTAAAAGAAAAAACAAATCAGGTCAGCTATCCATGTAACATTTTATTAATACCTCTCGTAACGTCTTGAGGCGTATTCGAGTTTCAGAAAAGGCACTCACATCAGGCGGCAGAATACATATACACTGAAAGTCTAAAATCAAAGATACATCATATATATGGCAGCTCTTCAAGAATTACATAGTTGAATGTATAGACCAAAGAAACTCTATAATAAAACTACTGAAAATAAATTATGGCCAATATCTAAAGCGTCTACGGAAAGACATAATTTATAGGGAGGAAAAAAAAGCTTCCTTTAATTCGAGTATCAGAATTATTTCATAACCAACGATTTCATAACGAACCGTTCCTCGTTTGTAATTGTCACAGGATCAAAACATCCTATATAGCTCATAAAGCAAATACAGGTATGAAAAAAACATAATCATGATGCTAGATACATGTGTTCAACTACATCCTTAAAACTCTAGAAGGCTACCAATCTTCCAAGGAAGTGCTACTCCAGATCCCCCTTTAATACCGCTACAGAAACAGTAACTTGATCACTATTTTTTGTTTTTTAAATTCCGCGTAAGCTGCAAACATTACACTCATGCAAAAACAAATGAGACAAACAGTGCATACTCCTAAATCGCATTCCACGACCGAAAAATCTCCTTAAACTTTCCACAAATACGGAAGCTAGGGTTTTCCGTACACTCCAACAAAACGCTAAATTCGTACGGCAAAACAACACATCAGCAAAATACCTGGCAGCGAGCAACGATATCAAACCGCTGGGCCAAAATATCAACCAGCTTGCCCTTGCCTTCGTCCCCCCACTGCGTTCCCAAAACCGCACAAACTTGGCTTAAATTTGCGTACGGATCGTTGCCGCGCTGGCCCTTCGTACGAAGCGCAACCTCCTCCTGCTGCACCTGCTGAACCGTGGCACGGCATTTGAGGCATTCGCTTCTTCTTCTTCTTCTTTTGTTGTTGCAGCTCCATTGAGAGCAGACTGGAGCTTCGTTTGCACCGAAAATCTGCACCCGTGGAATCGCGCATGCACGATTTTTCGCAGCGATTGCAGTGGTCGAGCCGAAACTGCGCGAATCGCCGATTAAGGCAGCGTAGGATGCCATCGCCATGCCAGAGGAAGAGGATTCGAGCAGCACAAAAAACGTTTGTGTTAGGAGGAGTACGTCAGAGATTTTTTGTGTGATAGTTCTGTTTTTTGCTGCTGCTGACGACCTGTGACTTTCCTCTGCATGGAACAGCCAAGATTCCACGAAAATGTGCGTGCAGAATATTGCTTTCCGGGAGCTGCTTCATGTCCTGTGAACACTCTTTATTTTTAATTCACTTGAAACGTAGTAACATCTGGTCGCTTTGGCCGAGTGGTTAAGGCGTGTGCCTGCTAAGTACATGGGGTTTCCCCGCGAGAGTTCGAATCTCTCAGGCGACGACGATTTTTTTTTCTTTTCGCCTCAAATTTTTTCTTATTGCAGCAGAGTTAGGGAAGGCGTATTTTAGTCAAATTTATCATATTAATTATCAATTTTTTTCTTCATGGAGCATACTTAAATTAGATTATTTTTTTCTTCATGGAACATACTTGAATTACATTACCATGGAGCATAATTGGGCAATCATATTTTAGTCAAATTTACCATCCTCAATATTTCCCTTATTGCAACATAATTAGGGGAGGCATATTTTAGTCAAATTTATTTTGGCTAAAATATGCCTGGTGGCATGATGGGGAGGGGGAGTGTATTTTGTCACCCTCCACATTACGCACCACATAAGATCCCAGGATGGAGAAAAATGCAATGGAAAAAAACATGATGGAAAGTCCATGTCATGGAAAAAAACACGATGTAAAGTCCACGCCATGGAAAAAAAACACTATGAATCAAATTAATAGAACTTTTTACAAAAATTATTATTGAATATGATTTTGGTTTTCAATATAAATATCAATTTTCAATGAATCAATTTGAGATTTTATTAATTTGTAAAATATATAAGATTCTCTTGGCCAAATAATAGATATATATTGGAAATATATAGCTAAACTAGTCATATCAATTATCAGGAGATTTTTGTGTTCCAAAGGACGTTTGCATTTTCTTGATCCACGCCTATGAAGGGTTTCAGCGAACGCGAGCAAAGGGAGCGCTGAGAAGCATCTCAGATTTTCACATTGCATCGCAGGAAAACGATCTGCATTGTTCCGGCAGGGCACGTTGAAGGAATCCAAAGTTGGTTGTGATCATCACGCGTGCGTTGCCTAAAATTATCATCCGTTAATAAACCCGATGAGTTTGTTCCATTGTGTTCCGTTTGGTTTTTTCATATTTTCTTTTTGCTTTTCTGAATTGGCTAGGTTTAGGCTCAACGGGTCTGCATGACCCAATCGGCTTTGTCTTCTTGCTCTGATGTTGATGTTGGAGGAAAAAAACGTAAAATAATGGAATCCTCCAATATTAACATTGACTCACAGCCTATTGACAATTTAACCAATATGGATGCAAATGATTTTGTTTTACGTTTTGATTTTCCGGAAGACATCTTTGACCAAACAGTACAAACATTTACTCACCTATACACAATTGGCTTCTTCACTGGTAGGATTCCTCCTACCTCGGTGTTCCAAGATTGGGTTAAAAAATTTTGGGAACCCCGTAATATTAGAATAACCTTAGCTTCCAATCTCACAAAAGACTTTTTTCTGTTTGCTTTTGAAACTAAGGCTATGGCAGACAGTCTATTTGGGATGTTTATGGCTCTTTTTTAGTCCTTCAACCCTAGAAGGAGGATTTCGATCCTGCAAAAGCTAGCAAAAGTATTTTGCCGGTTTGGATTGAATTTCCATGACTCCCTCCTCATTTTTCTCCCCATGTTGATATTCTTGCTGCACAAGTTGGGGAAGTCATTGGAATGGAGAGCTTTTCAGGCTTCCATCCACGACCTACTTGACGAGTGTGCGTTAAAATCGATATACAAAAGCCACGTCCTGATTCACTAGAAGTTAATGTAAAAGGAAAGACCTTTATTCAGAAAATCTCATATCTTACACTTCCCAATAGTTGTTATTACTGCCTCAATCCGAACCACCGTAAAGCCCAATGCCCAAAGTGATTGGCCAAGCTTGAAGCTGAGCGAATTTTAGCAGAACAAGTAAGTGAAGAACTTAAATCTCAAAACATATCTCAGGACATAGGCAAGGATAATGTCGAGGATCAATCAACTAAACCTCCTTCTTCGAATTCTAAGGCGTCCGACGTGGATGATATGAGAACCGATGATACTAATGTTACTAAGACTCCTCTTAATCAGGAAAGGGCC
>MNCI01008202.1:120207-132101 GCA_015680685.1 Gnetum montanum | reverse complement strand
TTTCTTGTTTTGGTCCTTGGTTCATCAAGGTCTTCCCATCGGACATAGGCTTCATTTGTTAGGAATTGATCATCCTAAATGCCCCATTTGTAAAGCGGATGATTCTTTTTAACACGTCTTTTGGGATTGTTCATTTTCTCAATACATTTGGAAATGGTGTCAATCTTTCCAAGTCTTCCTTCTTAATCATTCTATTCGTTTTCCTCAATGTATCCTTCAAGATGATTGTGTTAAGCGTCACCTTCAAAAAGCCTGGAAAATCCTCCTTTTTGAGATTATCTTCTTTATTTGGAAATGTCATCTAGATGCTTGGTATCAAAACACAAACTACAATGAATTTGACTACAGTATGAAATGCTCTATTGCTAGTAATGTTTAACTTCACTGTCGTGAACTAGGCTTTCTCAACAATATTACCTTTTCCAACTGAATTCTCTTTGAATTAGGTGTATTGATCTCCTTCTTCAGCTATCGTCCCGGGGGGTGTGATAAGCTTTTGTCTTGTTGCAGGTTGACTGGGGGGTCATCTTGCAACATTGGGCTCTGTTAAGGTTTTGGATTTAATTTTTCTTCTCCAGCTAGCACATCACCTTAACAACCCTAAATCAATTATCAATTTTTTTCTTCGTGGAGCATACTTGAATTAGATAATTTTTTTCTTCATGGAGCATACTTGAATTACATTACCATGGAGCATAATTGGGTAAGCATATTTTAGTCAAATTTACCATGTTAATTATCAATTCTTTCCTTTATGAAGTATACTTGACCTAAATGATCATGTTTACCTCTAAGAAACTAGAAAACCATGGAGCATAAAGATAGAGAGAAGTTTATAACTTATTGCTACCTAGTAGAATCAAGCCTGTGACCTAAGGTTACTAGGCCAAGACCTATCCCACTACACTAACCCCTTATTTTATAAGCTTGGACCACTTAGTGTTAGGATATATAACATAAGAATTTTATACAATTTACCTTAATTATTTTACATAATTCAACTATAAGGCTCAATTATCAAATTTTCATTCTCTATTATTGAAAACCATATTTTACATGGCTCAATTATCAAACTTTCTCTTTGTATAAATCTTGGTGTGTACCTATATTTCACTTATTTCAAGTTCTAGCACCCTCCCTACCATACCCCACGCATACACAAACCCACCCAACTACCCCCTCCCCTCCAAAAAAAAAAAACAAAACAAAATTTTCCCTTCATATTTGATAAGTTACATTTTGCTTGGAGCAAAAATTTAGACCATTTTGTCCAAAGGTAAATAAATTAATGAACTTTTTTAACATAGTTTAATTATAAGGCTCCATTAACAAAATTTTCATTCATCTTATATAACATACGTTTGGCTTAGAACATACTTCTAGACCACTTAATTATGTTGATATAGAATGCCTGTAATTAAATGTAAATGATAGATGAAATAGATTAGAAGTTCAATAATTGTATATGAAAGTACTAGTTATGAATAATGAGTAATGTGAGCTTACAGGATTGAGAGTAAATGAGATTGATTTGAGAATAAAATGCCAAGTAAATTAAGAGTCATTAAGAGTGAAAAAAATTAGGGAGTTTTCGATTGTTATGATTACTAAAGTCATTAAGAGTGAATCAAATTTACAACCACACTACTTTCTCCTCATATGAAGCTTTCACATATAGACAATACTCCATTGGTGGATGCTATAATTTTCAAGGCTATGATAGGTTCCTTTAGATTTTTGTGTCATAGAAGACCTAACTTTGAGTATCCAACATCACTTCTTCAAGGATTTCTACAAGAGCCAAGGTAGTCTTGTCTTAATGTCTTAGAGTGTGTGTTGAGTTACATGAAGCAAATACTTGATTTTTGCTTTAAATTCATAAAAAAAAGATTCTTTTCATGCATTTTATGATGTTAATAAGTGATGAGTCATGGATGACCGCATCGATGAGGCCTTGTCAACTAGGTAGTGTTGACGCATCGTTTCATGCGTCGACTAGGCCCTGTTGACACATCGTTTCATGTGTCGACTAGGCCCCGTCAATGCAAGCTCTATTCTTGCCTATAAATACGTGCTCACCAACCACATTTATAGGATCAATTAGTCATAGTGTAGCGAAGCTCTTACAGTTTTTCCATTTGAAAGTTAGAATATTTTCCCCAATGCCCATAGTAGGAGTCATTGAGTGTACAGATTTTTATTGGAGCATTGTTGTACCTACGGTAATAAAGACAAGCTTCTTGATAAACCTTGCAACATTCTAGATAGTTTAGATATTTATTCATGCATTCAATGCTTTTGGTTGTTTATTTAATGTTTTCCAGTAATTGAGCTAATTAAGTAAGATAAGGTAAATAGATTAAATACATCAATACGACTGTTTCGAGTGTAACACATATTCGCTTAGTAATCCTAGCAGTGTTATTGCTTGGTGCACCTAGTAGCATAGCACTTGGTAATCCAATAGTGGATACATGGGTTTAGGATGTGTACAGAAAGTGGGACCAAATGCTTATGTTAGGATTAGTTAGTTAAATTAGATTAGTCATTAAATTACTTCATCTCTCTTTAAGCATCAAACCATAAAACATAAAATGATAAAAATCATATGCCTCAATTACACTTAACCATACCTTCATACTTCACAAGTGTAATTGGGAAGACAACAAACAACCTTTAGGGCAAGATCCACTTTCTAGAAGACTAGTGCACTGGAAACTAGAGAGTTTATAGAATTCGACCAAATTGCGCATGAACGCTTTGTGATTTGTATGGTTCAGCATAGGGGTACCTTGCTGCTTATTAATTGGGATGGAGATGTTGATGATAGAAATTCTAATTCCAATTGCTTTATTTTCATGGCCCTAATCGTATTTACTAGAAAAGTAAGAAGCAAACAAGTGTTGATCTCTCCACAGGTGAGGTTAAATTTATTTCCATGGTTGAGTGCTTACAACATGTATTGTGGATCAAAAAGTTATTCATTTAATTAGGTTTTTAAATCAATTTGTCAATTAGAACGATGTTTAATAATATTGCAATAACTTAGTTATCAAACAAACATGTGATCAACAATTCAATGAGGTATTAGCCTAGTGGTAAGGGTATTGGCCTAGTAATCCCATGTCATAAGTTTGATTCTACTGGGTAGTATTGAGTTATATTAAAATCATTTTTTAAAAAAAAAATTCTGAAACTAGTTAGTAGACATAATTGAAAAGTTCAGGTTCAATTTCATAGAAATCAAATTCTATTTTATTAAAAAAGAAGTAGGACATCAGTAAGCCCACCTATGTTCAATGTTATAATTAACTTGTAGGTGTCCTTGCAAAACCATTGCAAACCTTTAAACTTGATTATATTTTAAAAATTATTGGTATGACCAAAGGAAGAAGATGAGGATGACACTAAATGTTCTAATGTTCTAATTCTTCAATCAATTTATACCCTAAAGAAGGAAATGATGAGTATAATGTAGAATTTGGTATATAAGTATAAATTCATGGTGTTTTATACTTAATTTAAGTGTTCTATTAAATATTGTTAAAAACATGTTTTGGGTTCCAACATTTCCTCCCCTTGCAAATATGTCTTATTGGCTACATATTTTGGGGTGCATCTATAGTTAAATTATTTCAGGTTCTAACATCCCATAGTATCATGTGAGCAAAAGTTGCTACTTCAAGTAATATTTAAGGTATCTATATGTTTTACCTATGTTCTAGATAATAAATTTAGTAGTACAACCCTTACACATATGACAAGATTGATGAGATTTACTATAAGGGTATCCTACCATAAGGCTACTCTACTATTGCCACTCCCATAAGTAGATGCAAGCATTGAACCCACAATATCCATTTTGGTGGATATTGAAATAAACTTGGAATTTCTTAAAACACATATGCTTTGCAAGATAAAAGTTCTTAAGACATAACTTATGATGGCTCAACATTGATGTGTTAACCCAGTGGCAAGACTATTGATTTATGGACTTCAACTTATGGGTTCAATTTTGATGGGCAATGTTGAGATATAAAATTTGAATTTGAATATATGTTTTGGGGGTAAATATTATTAAAATAAGTTTCAAGCTACAACACTCCCCTTAACTTATTGTGGGTTAAGTAGTTAGCTCATTATCTTATTAGGTAAAAAGTTACCAATTAAAGTTACACTTTAGATATTGTTATATTCCTTTGTAACTCTTCTAATGTATTATGCTTTCCCCACCCATCCCACCTCACCCCTCTTCTCAAAACTTATGGTAATATGTGACTTGTATCATTTATGGTGACTTGCCTTTGTTTGCAAGTATGATAGTAGTGGAGTAGTTGTATGGGAGGATGATCTTATAGTGGGTCACATCTACCCTACTATGTGGGTAGGGGTGCTGCTACTAACTTGAGTTTTCTTTTATTGATAAAAGAAATTGCTATCTATTTATTTTTATGGTCATCTACAACTAATAGAATACTTTTTAGTAGAACATAGATATGTACATAATGTGTATTAAACTTTAAGCAATAGACCTACTAGTTGAATTACCCATTATCAGCAAGAGTATTAAAAAAAAAAAATTCTTGCATCTTGGTTGTTTTGCAAAGAAAATGTTATATGTCTGAATTGCATGTGAGACACCACTATGCATATTATGTCATTAACCATGTTATACCAAATTCTTGTACGATTCTTGATTTGGAAGCTCTAAGTTATGGGTTTGATTTTAGTGGGTAATGTTGAATTATATAGTTTATTTCACTATATGTTTTGGGGGTAAATATTAAGAAAAAAACTATGTTTGAGGTGCCCACATCCATTTTTTAAAAAAAATAGAAAGAAAGAAAAAGAAAAAAAAAAGTTATACATAATTCAAGAAAAAATACTTTGGAGGTTATATGTGTGAGGAGGGGTGGTGGTAACAATGAGGTGTTAGCCTAGTGGTATAGGTCTTGGCCTAGTAACCTGAGGGCATAGATTCAATTCTACTAGGTGGTACTAAGGTATGAACCAAAACTTATTTTTAACAATATTTACCCCTATGACATATAATCAAATTAGAATTTTCTAACTAAGAATTTCTTACTAGAATCGAACCCATAACTTGGAGCTTCTACATCAAGAGTCTTACTACTAAGTAACACCTTATTGTCATGGGTGGGTTGATGGGCAAGGGTTGTAATATACATAGTTTAATTAAAACTTTATAAGTCAAGATTGTCCACCAGAATCAAACCTAAGACTTAGAGCTTTCAAATCAAGAGTCTTACCACTAGACTAACACCTTATTATTATGTTAGTGGTCATATGTTTTAGGTAATCACTTAAAAGATTACACTAGAAGTAGTAGTTGTAAGGCATGGCATGGTATAGCATAAGGTTGTTATGGCCTTTGTTTCAACGAGTAACCCTGGTGGACCATTTAAGATGAAAACCCCATGGTTAAATTAAAAGTAGTTTTTATATTGTTTTGACCACCTACTTCTAGCTATATCTACGTTTTTTGGTCCTTGGTTCATCAAGGTCTTCCCATCGGACATAGGCTTCATTTCTTAGGAATTGATCATCCTAAATGCCCCATTTGTAAAGCGGATGACTCTTTTCAACATGTTTTTTGGATTGCTCATTCTCTCAACACATTTGGAAATGGTGTCAATCTCTCCAAAGTCTTCCTTCCTAACCATTCTATTGGTTTTCCTCAATGTATTTTTCAAGATGATTGTGTTAAGCGTCACCTTCAAAAAGCCTGGAAAATCCTCTTATTTGAAATTATCTTCTTTATTTGGAAATGTCGCCTAGATGCTTGGTATCAAAACACAAACTACAATGAATTTGACTGCGGTATGAAATGCTCTATTGCTAGTATTGTTCAACTTCCATGTCGAGACCTAGGCTTTATCAATAATGTTACCTTTTTCTAAATGGTTTCTTTTTGAGTTAGTTGTATTCGTCTCCTTTTTCAGCTGTTGTCCCAGGGGGTGCGATAAGCTTATGTCTTGTTGCAGGTGACTGGGGTCATCTGACAACATTGGGCTCTATTAAGGTTTTTGGTTTTAATTTTTCTTCTCCAGCTTGTAGCTCACCTTAACGGTTTTAATTTTTCTTCTCCTTTTTCTTCTCAGCTTGTACCTCACCTTAACAACCACTCTAGCTTTTCTTTTTTACGGTGAAAGCCGAACAAACACGAGGGCCATGACACCCGGATTTAATGTTTCCGACGACTCCAAAATTTGTCATGTGATAGAAGATAACGCAGAGAAGCGGAATTCAGAGAAAAATATAGTTAGAAAGGAGACAAAATCTGATTACCAAACATCAGCGTCAACATGGGTAAATTCTATCATCACGCATTCTTATTACCATCGTTATAGAAATAAAGTCCTTTCGGCCTTTGTTTTCCTCTCCTTAAATACCTATCTAATCTTATTTCATGTCTGTTGGCGTCATAGAGTTCAGAAGCAGAAGAAATAGATGATTTTGACGCAGAGGAAGTAGATGGAACAGATGAAATCATAGTTTTACAGCGACGAGGAAGACAAGCTGGGAAACAGGCATCATATGACAGAAAGAATGAGGAAGTTAAGAATCTGCATGCCTGCATCGACAACCTAATTACCCAGATGAATGCCATTTTGGAGAGTAACAAAATCTTGAAAGCAGAAAACGACGCTCTCTTACAGTGCAATGACATACTGAAAGCAGAAAACGCTACCATACTGAAAAGCAACAGAGTATTGAAAGTAGACGTACGTGCTGTTATCACAGAAGTTTCGATTCTTTGAATAATTACCGTTAAGGGTAGCAATTCTGATCGGAAAAACAAAATTTCAAATTTATGAATGCAGAATCAAGAATTGCTCAGGTGTTTGAATAAGATAGGATCCGCCAGAGACGAGCTGGTTTGTGAGCTCAGGTCCTGCAAAGAATTTCGGTTTCAATACGAGGCAAATGTTCTTAGCGAGGCTGTGGATGGAAAGTTGTTCCGGGCGCCTGCAATTCGAGCCAGGGAGGAACTGCTTGAAATGGCAGAAAATCCATCCAAATTTTGGGCAACTGATGGTCGGGGCAAGCAATACTTTCTTGAAGATGTGTACCAAGAAAGTTACAGAATCTCAGAGGCCCACCATGTCCTCCGACGAGAAGCGAGCAGAAACACCATTGTGCTCCATAAGAGTAGCAGAGAAATAGTGGGGACTTTACTGACGGTGAGTAATAATTCATTTCATTTTTGAATGCCTATCAAGATTCGGGAATGCTGATTAATGCTTTTAATTTTCTGGGTTAATTGAATTTCATTTTTTTATATGATATGGTTGGACAGAAAGATTGGACAGAAGTGTTTCCCACAATTCTTTCTAAATCCCATTGCATGCGTATTTTCCATCCCAGTAATGACCAGTTGAGCGGTTCACTCCAACTGGTAAGTTCACCGACACCATAAGTCATTTTATGTTATCCTGTAAATATACCCTTAGTTTACTATGGAATGTAGTTCTTATTTTGGTTTTAACTTTTAAGATGTTGTTTTACTGCTTGGTGTTTTTAGAAGAAATGTAAGGATTTTGGATGTGATTTTGTTTTCAGGTATCAGCAGAATTTCTTAGCTTAACCAGCCTGGTTGATTCCAGAGAATTTTTGTTGATAAGATACTGTGATCTGGTTTTAAAAGGAAAGGGATTTTGTTGGGTGGTGGTAGATTTCAGTGTGGAAATGCTGAGTGATAGTGGACTATGCATGCCTACAGTGAGGAGATGTCCGTCTGGCTGCATCATTTGGGAAGAAGTCAAGGGTATCTCTAAGGTTTGTACATTAACTAAAACATAAAGACGTACCACGAACTCTGATATGGTTTGATCATTGCATTTCTAATTAAAGCCTGGAATCATGCAGGTCACATGGTTGGAAAACGTGGAGATCAATAGAACAGAAAATGTTCACGAGCATTTTCATTTCCTTTATGATAGGGGCATCATTTATGGAGCCAACTGCTGGCTTGCTTCCTTGGTCAGATTTTATAACTTTGGTGCTGCATTGGAGCTTTCAGGGATCATTCATAGAAACCCTCTTGGTAATGGTGATTGTTGGAATTAAAATGTTTAACTCCTTTTTTTTCTTCATCGTACTTGTGTTGTATTTAGTGAGAAATATATTTTTCTTTTGCTGTTGCAGCTGTGGATGCAAGAATTCGAAAAGCTTGATGCTGCAGGCACAGAGAATGACTCATTTATTCAGTGCTGCCATTGCTGGCTCTACATCTCACAAATGGCAGGCTGTTTTCAGTGATTCTGAGAGCTGCTTCAGGGCAGCCATCACGACAGACACAATTAAAGCCAAAACAACAGGATTGATTGTCTGTGCTACTGGAACATATAAAATTTCTGCAAATCATGAAAGACTCTACCAATTATTGAGAGATGCCCATAACAGGTTTAAGGTCAGTAACTACAATTTTAGCTTGCAAGGTTTCTTATCATTATTATATAGCATTGTCCCATCTTGGTTTATAAGTTGCTTTGTGATCTTCATTATTGTATGCTATTTAAATCTGGTATACATGAAAATCCATCTTGAAAGGACTTGGATGTGTATTTGCAGTGGGATATATTCTGCAAAGGAATTGTGGATAAAAAAAACCTTAAAACCAAAGCCTTAATAGAGCCCAAAGTTGCAAGATGACCCCCCACTCATCGGCAACAAGACAAAATCTTCTGGCACCTCCTAGGACAAAAGCTAAAAACCAAAACAGGCAATTCAAAGGAGATACCTCTTAAGAGAAAGTAATATTATTGGCAACGCCTAGTTCTCGACATTGAAGTTGAACATTACTAGCAATAGAGTATTTCATACCATAGTCAAATTTAGTGTAGTTGGTGTTTTGATTCTAGGTATCTAGACAACATTTCCAAATAAAGAAAATAATCACAAATAAGAGGATTTTCTAGGCCTTTCGAAGGTGTTGCTTAACACAGTTATCTTTGAAGATACATAGAGGGAAATCGATAAAATGGTTAGGAATAAAACCTTGGAGAGACTGACACCACTTCCAAATTTGTTGAAAAAATGAGCATTCCCAAAAAAACATGCACAAAAAGAGTCATTAGATTGACAAATGGTGCATTTAAAGCAATCAACTCTTAAGAAGTGAAGCCTATTTCCAATGGGAAGACCTTGATGAATCAAGGACTAGAAAAAAAATGGTGCTTAGGTTGGGTCTTGGAAGTCCAAACACGATGAAAAATAGCTTTCCAATGGTGATCCTCAAGATGCACACTCCATCTTCTATTTAAAGTGCAAAGTTGGAATTCTTACACATAAGACCAAGATTTGGCTTTAGAGAGGTGTAGGGAATGCAGAGGGAACCATCAGGCCAAAGCTAGTCATCATACTAAGGAGTATTATTGTGCAACTTAGGAACACCAAAGTTGGAAAGAACATGCTCAATGTGCTGGTAAATAAGAGTATCTTGTTTTTGAAGCCCCCATTTAACTTTGGCATGTTGCCAAGAGAGGGTATTAGAATCATTCCTAATAAAAAATAATTGAGCAACATGATGGAGATTGTGATCAACAAAACGATTGGCTTTGTGAGAAAATTCTTCATAAAGACAACCCAAACTCTTTTTGAAAATAGGAGACTACCAAATCGAGTGCATCGACAAAGAGTTCAATCTTACCTAGGTAGGTTTCTATTGCAAAAATCCTTTAAGTTGACTTTGACACTGCAAAATTTGCAAAAAGTCTTTACGTGAACCATATGGTATCCAAGCTTGCCAAAATGGCTCATAAAATATAATTTACAAGTGTTGAGGAGAAAAATATGTTACAACATCTTCTTTAATTAGAAATATAATTTTTGCAATTGAAACTAATGTATTTTGGTTACACTTACCATTGAAGATTTCATGATAATAAGAAAAAACAAGAGAGGGAGCTTCCACAAAATATAGAACGTTAATAAATCCAAGAACACCCAAATAGGCAACTCACTTTTCGATGTACTTTCTTAACATGATTACTGAAACTAAAATTTTTACTTATATCCATGGAACTTTTTTTATAACTCAATGCTACCCAATAGAATTCAACCTATGACTTCAGGTTACTAAGCTAAAACCCTTACTATGAATAAGAAAAAGGAATAATATATAAATAAAATCATTTTATATAAAAAATATCATCTTTAGTTAAAGTAAATATATTTTATTAACTTGATATAAAAAATAATTTTTTGGTAGTAGATTTGATACATCTTGTGAAGAAGATAGTTTCTATCTTTGTAAAAGACTTTTAAAATTTCTTTAAAGTGTCATCATGGTGAGGCTTAATGCTCATCTACCAAGGTAGGATCCCAAGGGGGTTGGTTGGCTGGTTGATGAGTGGTGAGGTACCCCTACACTCAACCATACGAATACGAGCGTTACACGCGCGATTCGGTCAAACTCCGCAAACGGACTAGTTGTAGCCTCTAGACAGTTAGCCGTAGGTCATAGTTCGCTGTCTTCCTACTTGGACTAGTATTAGCTTTGTCACGTATGGTTTAGTCCAAAGTGAGGTGTATGATGTGTTTCTATGCTAATGCTACTCCTGAGAACAATGGAAAGTAATATTGACTAAGCTAAGAGATAAAGGGTAAAAGAGAATCTAAGCTATCCTAAGTGCAATGAGCATCCGTTCCTTGATTATCTGTACACATTTTGGACTTTGTGCATGACTACCACTGGGATTACCAAGCACAGATCCTAGGTACGCTACTAGGTTACCAAGTAGTCACACTTAAATGCTCATAATCAAGTCGTACTCATTCCGCGTTTAACAGGAGTTTAAGGGTGAGAGAGATTAACTAAGAAAGTAGTAAATAACAATTAAATAAATAATTAATCTAAGTGAATGTTGCAATGATGAAGTAATCTCGATCTTTATTTCCGGTCATGTGCATGTCCAAGTACGTCACACTCAAATAAGGATGTCATACAATTACAATCACCACACTGCGGACATACACTGGGAGGAAAAGGGTTGAGAGAAAGAAATTAAACACTTAACTAAGAACAAAAAAACTAACTTCCCAGAACAAGGAAAGCTGCCTCTTATTTATAGAAATTGAGGTAGGTCGCGATATCACGTACACGATATCGTGAGGGCGGACGCGATATCGCGGCTCCGATAACTGGGCCTGACAGACCATGACTCATCATACCCCCACGATTGAATAACAACTCGTCCTCGAGTCAAAGAAAGTGAGGAACAAGTTCAATTGATTACACAGTGGATAGGTATGGGATTCTTGACTGACTAGGAATTTATTCATGCCGCAGTGGAGAATTAAACAAAATTTGGACACAGACACAAAAGACAAAACTTGTGGAACTCATGGGATTCCCGGTAGTGGTGGCTCCTCTATGGATGTCTTTCCTTTGTTTTGCGCTCTAGGCTTCTGAGATTGATACAGTTGAAGAAGTGCCTAAAGTTTCTCCTCTTCTATCCATAGATTGTGAGCCGTCCATGCTGATGTTCCAATGTTTGATGGAGTCGACACTTTCCATGGACACGGTAGCTGTGGGAACACTTGATTGGCCTTGACATGTCATGTCGCAAACAACCGTCATTCCTCTTCATAGGCTTTGGCCCTGACCTCTCCTTCTTTTTCTTGGATAGATTAAGCAGTAACAGGAGTTCCATGATGGATGCTGAATGATTATGCCTCCTGCTCTGCATGTTCTGCATGAAGTCCTTGGCCTCTGTCTCCCCCTGGTCGTTCGGTTGCACCTTGAGAGGGCCCTCTTTGTTGTCTTTCTTTAGGGGTCGTCTATAATCACACAAAGATCAATTGTTGGTAAGGTTATTGAAAAAAGTTCAATGATTTCATACCTTACTCATTGCCTTTAATAAATGTTG
>MNCI01008202.1:77137-97445 GCA_015680685.1 Gnetum montanum | reverse complement strand
GCAGGCACTTGGAAAATACTCTAACTTTCAAACAGACTACAAGAGTTTCACTACTTGACTACTGAAAAGACTTCTTTTAATTGTGCGCTTGGGCATTGTATTTATAGGCTTGGGAGCAACTGCTCTAATAACTAGAGTAACTACTCTAATAATTAGAATAACTTCTAGAGTAACCGTTGGAGTAACCACTCTAATAATTAGAATAACTTCTAGAGTAACCGCTCTCATCACATCTATTCCCAATTTCCGTACACATTGAACATGTTGCAACACTACTAGGCTACCAAGCGTTGGATGGTACTAGGATTACCAAGAGTAACGTATGCCTAAAGTGGTCGTACTTATGTTTGTTATTTAATTGACATTAATTACTTAATTAAAACTCATTAAATTCAAGTGCATGAATAATAAAATCATAAGGAAAACATTAATCTATTCCAAGCATTGCAAGGTTTGATCAGAAAAGCTCATCTTTATTATCATTCACACTGAGGTGCCTAGGTACATCAATGCTCGAATAAAGATTTGTACACTTTTCAACTCCTACTGCGAGCACTTAGAAAATATTCTAACTCTAAAGAAAACAAACTATAAGAGCCTCACAAACAACTAAGAAATCGAATGTCTGGATTGTATGCCCAAGTGTTGTATTTATAGTCAAGCACACATCCCACGATATTGGATATTCGATAACGTAGCATGTGCTATGATATCGGGGCTTCGATATTGAAGCTTCAATATCATAACCAATGAAGAATATGATTTATCATACCCCCAAAACTAAATATTCACTCATCCTCAAGTGAACAAAAGGAGGAACAAGTTCTTTACAAAATATCAGGAATGTATGGGATTATTGACTAACTAACTGACACACAAACTAACTCAAACCAAACAAATAGATACTAAGTGCCCAAGTGTATGGATTTACAATCTTTTACAAAATTTGATGTTCATGACAACAAAATTGAACACCATGACAAAAATTGACACCCAAAGCCCTCTAGCGGCTTAAAGGTGAGGGAGAACATCAAACAGTTTCTAAGAGTTCCTGTTGCATGGCCTTTTGCTGCCTGCTCCTGGGGCTATTCAGGCTATTAACCCTTTCTACCTCTAGGATGCTTGTCCCTTGATTAGGACGGTCTCACTTTCAGTCCATGCTTCCCTTTTTGTGCCATCTTTGGTCACAACAGAATTAAGAAAGGTTTAACTTGCATAAATTAGTTATTTTAATGTTATTTTATTCATTAAACCCTTGTGGGAGCAAGAGAAATTTCAAAAAAAAAATTCACCCAAAACCTAAGGTTTGTGGCCCCCACAATGTAGAGCATACCTTCGATAGTGGTATGACTAAAAAAAAGGTAAATCGAACAAAAAATTTAAAAGTTATGGGCTTTGGAATGTTTTAGGCTCTGAAAATTTTCAACATTAAAGATAAGGGGAAAACAAAGAGTTTTAACACAAACTTCAAGTTCTTGGAAAGCTAGAAAATTTGTGAACACAATGAAATGCTTAAAGAGGGTTAGATAATTAACAAAAAAGGAGTTTTTCATTTGAGAACATTGTGAAGGAGTGCACAATTGGATGCCACCAATGGGACACACAAAAGGTTTTATTGAAAACCTACTTAAGGGATTTGGAACTTAACTAATCCAACCAAGCGAAAGTGGGTCCTCCCAAAAGCAAGCTCATGCCCCTAATGCCCTTGCATATCCTTAAACCAATGAGTCCATGGGCCCCTTGGTAGATTAATGGTTATGCAAGTTAAACACCAAATCACTGAAGAGACTATCAAAGAATTTTTTCCATATCAAACTAAGACATTTGAAATGAACATGAGAAGTGGCAGTGAGGTGGATTATGGAAAGCATAGGTGGATGATGAGAGAGAGAGAGTGGAATGGAGTCCTAAATTATGGTCACATGAAGTCTCGTGAATTTTTTGTGGTTAAAGTGACATGGTAATGACCATTCCTAGTCTAAATTAAAACCAACCACTTCCAGTGACTTCACATTAACACTCTTAGACTTGACCACCCCTTAAGATACAAGAGTACCCACATAGATCAATCACCATTCCAAAAAAAGAAGAAAAGAGAAGCACAAAGTGAGAAGGGCCTTAGCTAGAGGGGACATTCAAGCATAGGTAACATGACTTTCTAGTTTTATAACTAGTGCTTATAGCTTGTTATTTTGTCTAAGGGGTGTGCTTTGAATTCCCATTATTTTTTAAATTATTTTTATGGTTTTTGGATGGGAACTACACCATGCAAAGACTTTAACTTCTTGTTATTGGTCGACAGCGAAATGGTGAGAAATCCATGAAAATACCGATGCATCCAAAAGGGTAGGCAAGTACAAAAAAGTGTCAAATCCTCTTGAAGTCACACCCTTGTCTATCTATTTAACTCTTTCCAAGTTTGAAAGCTAGCAAACACATCAGTTCGTTAAAAGTGTCATTAAGGAAGGAACATCATACTTCCAAAACAAGGAAACACCATAGAGTTTTGTGAATGGGTGGATGATGTGGACTCATTGCCTATAATCATGAGAAGAACCATGTCTTAGTTATCAACATAAAAATTCAAAGATAGAATCCAAAAATTAGCAATCAAATAACATTATGGTACAAACCACCATAAGCAAATAGCTACAGTTGCACCTAGTCCTATTTGGCAATAAAGAAAAACATAAAAGAACACAAACCAAATAAATTAAAATATAAAAGAAATTGTAAAATATTCAAGAAAGATAAAATGTACTAAAGATGGTGTAAAACAAAAATGGTGAAAAATAAGAAAGAAATGAAAAATTGAGGAGTCACTTTATATGATTTAGCGTGGATGGCCATCTCCCCCATGACTAAGTTGGAAGGAGAAGATCCAAAAAATTGAGCATGCTTGTCCATTTGCTAAGGTGTTCTGGTCACTAGCTTTCTTAGGCTCATGGAAAGGTTTAATTTGTTGCATGTTGGCTAGTAGTTTCTTATTTGGGCTTTCAGGTTTGTATATCAACATGGCCTCAGAAGGAAAGGTTTCATAGATGATGTAAGGCCCTTCCCACAATGTTTGAAACTTAGTTCTTTATGGCAAATGTGTGGGGTTCCAATAAAGGACCTTGTCTCTAGTTGAAATTTTACCTTTCTTATTTTGAGGCCATGGTGTTGCTTGTTAAATGCCTTATGCACTTCATTTAAGCATAGGGCCACTAATCAATTCTCACTTAACACGTTGAGGTTTATTAGTCTTACTTTTTGTGCTAGGCTTAGGTCAAGGTTAACGTCATAGGCTGTTGAAAGTATATAGAGCTTAGATTAAATAGGAAGAGTTGGTAGTTTTCCATACACCAACTCATATGGAGAATAGCCTATAGGAAGTTTCCAAGTTGAGTGGTAGGCCTAAAGGGCATTGTTAAGTTTAGTGCTTCAATCTCTCCTATATTTGCCAACTATTCTTGTTAAGAAGATCTTAGTGATCTTCCTATTCGTAACCTCTACTTGACCAGTGGCTTCGAGGTGGTAGGGTGTTGTTAATTTATGTTCTACCCCTAAGTGTTGTATGAGTTTCTGAAAGGTGGTTCCTATAAAATGAGTACCGTTATCATAAATTAGTGCATGTGGCATCCAAAACTTGTTTACAACATTTTGTTGTACAAATCAAGTAGCTGTAGAAGCTATATAGTTAGTGATAGGTACTACTTCTACCCATTTCATACAATAGTCAATAGTGACTATGATGTATGCCTTTCCATTTAACATGGATGTGATGGAACCCATAAAGTCAATGCCCCAGATGTTAAAGAGTTCCAGTGGTTGGATCCACTGCTAAGGTTCCTCCATATGAGCGATCATCCCACCATCGCATTAGTAGTAATCACATGAGTAGAAAAATTAGTCAGCATCCCTAAAAAGTGTTGGCCAATAATACCCTTCCATCAGGATCTTAATGGCCGTGCATCTCCAAGCATAGCGGCCCCCATAAGGGCCCTCATAAGCATCTTGAAGAACACATAGTTGATCAACATTAGGAACTCACCAACGAACTAGGCCATCAGCACACATCTTGTAAAGGTGTCCATTAATCTTCATGAAGCATTTCACCCAGTGAAGAAACTATTGTTTCTTCCCATTGTCCAACTCTTGTGGCATCTCCTAGGTGAGAAGGTAGGTGAGAATGCTATCATACCAGTTAGGTTCAGTGTGCACTTGTTCATTTATAGCACCAGTAAAGAGAAGTTCATTATGAAAAAAGTAGGTTCTCTTCCTCTTTATTGTCCCATATCAATCGAGACAAGTGGTTGATGATTACCTTCTTAGTTTTCTTTTTGATCTACTATTGTGAGATCAAATTCCTGTAAGATTACTAACCATTGTATGACATAAGGGCTCACTGTTGATTTGTTCATAAGAAACTAGATTGCACTATGGTTTGTGTACATGAACACCTTGTACCCAAGCACATATTACTTAAATTTCTCCAAGGCATACACCATTTCCATCAATTATTTCTCTATTGTAGTGTAATTCAACTATGCACCCACAATGCTTTGGCTCGCACAATGGATATAGTAACAACATTTATGATCATTACACTGTGTTAGCACATCTTCCAAAGCATAATTGGAAGAATTTATCATAATGTGAAATGGTCTAGACCAATCAAGTGCTCATAGAATTGGAGTTTCTATAAGCTTTTTCTTGAGTTGCTGGAATACATTCTCGCATTCCTTAGTTTACACAAATAGAGCATCCTTCTTTGTAAGCTCCACCAACAGTTTGGCAATCTTAGAGAAATTCTGTATGAAGCACTAGTAATAGCTAGTGTGACCAAGGAATGATTGGACATGTTTGAAAATTTCTAGTTGGCAAGTAATTCCTTGGATGACCCTTGTTTTTTGCAAACTCCATATGAATCCCTACTTGTGATATTTTGTGCTCCAAAATAATGCCCTCCTTGACCATCAAATGGCTTTTCTACCAATTGAGCCAAAGTTTTGTATCCATACACCTTTTTAGCACTTGCTTAATATGGTCCAGAGCTTGCTCAAATGTAGCCCCATAGGTGGAGAAGTCATCCATGAAGACCTCCACCTTGCTACTAATCTACTATTGAAAGATGCTCAGGATAAGACACTGAAAGGTTGTAGTGGCATTGCACAAACCAAATGACATCTTTCTATATGCAAAAGCCCCCTAGAGACTCATGAATGTTGTTTTGGGTTGATCCTTAGGTGTGATTTGGATCTAGTTATAACCACTATAACCATCCAAAAAGCTATAATAGTGATGTCCAAGGATGGTGTCCAACACTTGATTCATAAATGGCAACAGAAAATGATCTTTGTATGTCATCATGTTCAATAGCTTGAAGTCAATAAAAATCCTTTACTTGTTACCTTTCTTTGGCACTATCACAAGTGGGCTAACCCACTCACTATCTGTAGTGGGATAGATGAACCCTACCTTAAGGGGTTGTGCAATTTCCTCTTTGACAATCTTCTTCAGTTTGGGATTCAATTGTCGCTATGATTGCCTCTTTAGCTTCATAGAGGCATCTGTATAGATGCAGTATTGGCATATACTTGGATTAGTTCTAGTCAGTTCATGATATGACCAGGCGAAGGATATTGGCCATTTGTTGACCACCTTCAACAACTTCTCTTTTTGTTCAGGAGCAAGATTGACATTGATTATAATCAGCTTGCCATTTGTTAGGAAAGCATATTCCATTCTGATTTGTAGACTTTTCAACTCTAGGGGCTCCTACCTAAAGCTCTCAAGGATTTCTAACTCTCCCTAGTTGGTGTCATCAAGTTCATTATTAGAGAGTTGGCGATGAACTTGCTCCAGGTCATTCATGATTCAACATAAGCAATTGTCAAGCTCTTAGTTAGTTCCATGGATATTGTTGAGCTACTTTTAGGATTAGGTGTCAATGACTGGGTGTCCTCTTACTTTGTGGCTACTGTGTATAGGCACCTTTGAATTTCTATCACATCTGCATACTATTTGCATGCTGTGATAGATGTACTTTTTATGAACCACAACTTCTACACATAGTTGCACCTTGTGTCATTGTACATGATGCATGGAACTCGTTTCCTCTCTATCTTTCCAAAATTATTTTTGTTGGATATCCGATAACATAGCATGTGCTACGATATCGGGGCTTTGATATTGTAGTCAATGAAGAATACAATTTATCAAGCATTTTCAAATATTTTAAATCCAATCATATTTTAAGTGGTATTTGGTGTCAGGTATTCTTAAGATAGTGAGATTTTAATTGTAGTTTTAATGTAAGAGCTTTCAAATATTAATAATTGCATTTAAATTGCACCCACTTAGGGGTATAGTGAAAGGGATCAAGACACTCATCTTTCGATTAGAAAATTATGGGATAGATTCTTGCCTCCACTAACAAGTGTAATAGACTTCAAGGTTCCTTAAAAAAAAGTCATTATGGTTAAATCTTATGATTTAAATTTAACAAATTAAATAATTTATAGATTTGACATTTGAGTTAACTAACATCCAATTCTACATGATTGTGGCTTCATTTTGGAATGCTCCCTATCTAGAGCAGACATAACTCTTGAGGGCATATAGATGCTACAACTCTCAAGAATTACATAAACACATAATGATGATTCAACAACAATAATTTCCCAAGCACTACCTCAAACAAGAAATTATTTGTTCTCAAAACCAAGGACATCCTCCACATTTTAATTGCCAACATGTTAACCACACTCCATGATTTTGATGTAGACAAGAGGAACATGAAAATTGACAAAATTGAAACTACATATGATCAAATACAAAATATTGTAGCAATAGTAGTTGATGAAACTAAAACCACAAATCAAATACAAGATGACTACGAAAAATTTGTTTTAAATCATTTTTTAGTTTATTTAAACAAGTGTTCCTAGGTTTGATAGCTGACATGTAGGGGTGGACCTAGGAACACTTGTTTAAATAAGCTAGAAAATAATTTTATTCCCAACCAAGCACATAAAATAGTGGTAGGCATCTTAAATCTCAATTGAAAGGTTGAAGGTTCAAGTTTGTTAATTATTAGAATGAGATATACTTACAACTTTTCAAACAATCAATCCTTCACAATGGACAATGAGGACAATGATGCATCCATGACCCATGCTATCATGCACGGGCATACATGGTAGTGAAGGCACAGTGGAGACACTGTCATCTTTTTGTATACTGGCACCAACAGTAGTGTTGTTGTCAACCAATCCCTATGAAAATTTATTGAATATTTTGCATTGGGATAAATAATAGTTAATTAGAATAATAATGCAAAATACTATAATCATAATACAAATTTTTAATGATAAGAGAGCCTATCATAAAAAGATAATATAAAATTGAACTGGAACAATCTACCACATTATTGCAAAAAAGATGACTAAAATCTTTATAATGGGGTGCTCATAACACTAGATAATTTGAATAAACTTTTTATTTAAATTACATAGAAAGAGAAAAAATTTTAATTCCAAAGAAAAATTGGAGTTAAGCAAGGTTTTCCATGTTCTACAACTCTTTTTGGTATCTCAAGTAGTGAATGTCTTTTTATATGTTAATGATGAGCAATGTGTATCCCCTACGCCCAACCATACAAATCACAAGTATTTACAAGTGATCTAGTCAAATTTTGTGGACTTAGTTCCTAAGTCTGTGTATAGTCTTAAACTGTGAAGCAAGGGGTTGTATGATCATTATCTTCCTAACTCACACTTGTGTTATTAGTACGTATGGTTAAATATGAATTAAGGCTCATGATGTTTATTTTTATAAGTATTTTTATATATATTTTAATCTTAATGGCTAGGTGAGTAAAATAAGGATTAACAATTAATTATCTAACCACTTAGCTAATCCAGTAACTAACTATCCTAATGTAAAGTAACTAGTCATACTTATCATACACATCCTAAACTAGTATCAATGCTACTAGGTTACCAAGTGGCTATTACTGGGCATACCAAATGTCCACTACTAGGATTACCAAACATAATACGTCATGCTCAAAGTGGTCGTACTTACGTATTTATGGTTAAGTATGTTAACTAATTAAAGCCATGAATGTAAATTGCATTAAAAGTAAAGTGTAAATAGAAAAGAATAAACTAATCCAAGTGGTGTAATGAATATCAGAAATCTCAACTTTATTGATGTTTGTGCCAATGCGTTTAGGTACATGGCATTCAAATAAAGTACTATAGAATCTCTTTAATTCACACTGCAAGCACCACTTGATCAGTAGTGTAGCCAGACTCTTGTAGTTTTATTCTGTAATCTTAGAAAAGAGTCAATGACTGCTCATAGTATAGATTTGAGTTAGTTGTACAACATCTTATTTGAATAGCATTGTACCTAGATACATTCCATGAATGCTAATAAAATCAAGATTGATTCATATTCATTGCAGCACTTTGACTTATAATAAATTTACTTTCAATGCAATTTACTTTCTATTTACTTAGTTAATATTTACATTTTCATGCATGTTAATCAATTGGCAGAATGAGCTTGACTAGTTTTAAGCATTAATGCGTATTCACTTGGTAATCCCAACAACATTATTGCTTAGTTCACCCAATAGCATAACACTTGGTAATCCCAACAATGGGTACATGAGTCAAGATGTGTACAACAAGCTAGATATGGACACTTATTGTCCTTCAGATAGTTTAAAATTTAATTTTATTATTAATTAGATTAAATAATTAATTTCTATGTTATTTTAGGGCCTTAATAACATCAATAATCATATACCTCACTTTGGACTAAACCACACATAATAAAGCTACCACTAGTCTAAATGAGAGATAGTGACTTGCAATCAATGCTTAACAATCTAAATACCAAACTTGTTCCATTTACGAAATTCAATCAGATTACACATGAACACTTGTGATTCGTATGGTTAGGGGTAGGGAACACCTGCTACTCATCATTGGTGTCGTTGCTAAGGATGGTGCTAGCAATCTAGATTAGTTATATTATACATGATAATTATTAAAGCATTAACAATTTACCTTTTCAAAAATATTAATATTAATATTTTAAGTCACACACATTATTAACTAAAAACATGTCTCCTTCACATAGGCTAATAATCCATCACATGATGAGAACACTAGTAAGAGAAATGATAAGATCTATATTAATGTAAATTGGAGTGAAAGACTACAAGCAAGGGTCTCATATGCTCATTCAAATCATTTATACATTCAACTGTTACATTCAACTATCGTAGACAATCTTAGAGGGAATGGAACAAGTCTTAGAACAAAGAGGACCTCAAGGCGTAGGACATCCTACAAAACTAGAAGAGATGAACCAAGGGATTAGAGGGGAAGATATAGAAGCCATGGAGAATCTCCAAATTTACCATTTTCCTCTTCCTCTTCAACATCTAGTTTTGATGAAGATGAATGTAGGTATGGAGATATAGCTTCAGCAAGGGATCATGATAGAGATAGAAATAAAAATCAAAGACAAAATATAAGGTATCAAATGGAGCATAGATGAGATCATCATAATCAAACAAATAGAAATAGCAATTATCACCATGACATGTCTAATGATGATGAACCCTTATTGGCTACTAGAAGCATAGTACAAATCACAGAGACCATTAGAATACCCCATAGGCATCAAAGGGAAAGTTGCATCAAATAGCTTGATATGAATAACAATCCTAAATTTGAGGAAGGCTATAATTTTGATCCAAAACATCATGTACAAGCCTTCCATAATGTCTACACCTTGCAAAATATTGAAAGTGAATGGCAAAAGCTTAAGCTCTTTTGTAGGACACTAATAGAAGAAGTTGAAAATTGGTATAGATCATTGGAACCAAATTCAATCCATCGGTGGTCCATAATGCTTAAGTTATTCAACAAAAAATACTAAACATATTCAAGAGGATCTAATCTAAAAAGACAAATCCAAGGGTGGAAGCAAGAAATCCATGAATCCTTAGATGTAGCCTTGGGTAGATACTATTTTCTACTACATAGATGTCCAAGTCATGGTTTTTCTCAAAAAAGTAGCTTGGTCACATCATAGATGGGCTTTGTAACAAAATGAAGAAGACCCTTGGGATTTATGTACAAAGAAAATTATTAGAGTTGAGAGCCCATTAGATACAAAGGCTTATTAAATATGTGGCAAAAAAAGAAGTAGAGATGTCTACAAGGGAGAGCATAGATGAATATAACCAGGATCCAACTCTTCACAAAAAGGAGGTGCATATTCATGATTAGGAAAAAGAGGTGGCTCTTGATAGGTTAATTTTACACAAAACCTTGTCAATACAAAAGTTTATCGCTAAGATTGAAGTAAGGGTAGATAAGATGTGGGAGTTGATGAATGAAAAAGTTACAACCAACTTGAAAATCATAGAGGATAAGGTAAAGCAAATAGGATAAAGTGGTCAAAATAAGAAGAGAAAAAAGAATAAGGAAATAGGAAAGGATACTTATTGGCAAAAAGGAAAAATAACTATAGTCAAAGAGGTTATAGAATTAGATACAAAGGAGGAAGATGAATGTGATATCTATCAATATGAACATCCAAAGGGATATTGCCTAGTTGTGTTACATCTACAAGAGTCTAGGGCTTTTACTTTAAATCCTAAGTTTGTAGAAAAGAAAATTCCTAGAAGATTGCCTTACCCACAAGGCAATTATAAACAAGTCTACAACCAACAGTACTATCCCAATGGGACTTCTTATCAACCTCAAGACTACTATCAACCACAATGGCAAAACCCATGATCATGAAAGATGCCATCAACAAACCATCAATACCCCTATCACCAGCTGGATCCTTATGGATATAATGTTGCACAACCTATTTCTCCTAATGTTTCTACTTCTCATGCCTCAACTCATTGTTGCTACTCTCATGAATACCATAAACCCATAACATATCCTATGGGATCATCATCTTATGTCTCTTATCATTCATCACATTCTCAATACTCTCATACATCCCTCCAACATATGTCACCACCAACAATGCAAGAAGGGTTAAAACCACAACCTCAATAGAAGAATTCCACTTGCGTCATGAACATACAAGTAAACCATAATGTTAGTAGATCTCAACAAAAGTCTCAGAAAGTTCCTTTCTTTAGGATAGTTTCAACACATTTGAATAAAACTAGTAAACATACTAGCTCATCAGAACTAGCACAAGGACAATCTGGTGCAACCCCCTTCCTCACAAAAATAATGTCTCCTAATCATACGCAAACACTAACAACCATTATCACTTCAACACAAAACATAAAAGATGAACCTATCACTATGAAGAGATAAAAATTTTTATGAATTAATAATAATAATAAAGGATGTAGTTGCAAGTTGAAAGTTTGAAATGATAACATGATCCCTATACCAATCCATAACAATCTTGAGGAATAAGCATGTGTGCAAAACTAAGCCTACATAATAGTCATTAAACCAAAAGATACCTAGTGGCTAGAAAATAAGACTACCAAATCATTCAATAGATACATGGAAACATCCAACCCACTTATTAGTTCTAGTCCTAAGAAAATGAACTAAGTAGAGAACTTAGAAAAGTACATCTTACACTCTAACTATACATCAAAAGAAGATGTTAAACAAGGAGACTCAAGAACTAAAATAGAAAATCAAAAGAAAAACATATCTAGACTCTCTAAAAATAAAACACCTTCTAGTCTAGTTGAATATATATTTCCAAATAATGGAAACTTGATTATCATCAATGTTAAGTGTGCTAACAAGCAAAAAATTAAATCGCTAAAGATGATAAATGGAAAACTTATGGTGTATAACAAAGGGAATATGCAGTCCATTTTCTAAATGCTTGTCCATGAGTTTAGTCATGGGGGAGATGCCCCATCTTAAATCAAGAACTAACAAGTGCATTTTCATTTTTTATTTTACAATTTTTTATCATTTTCCTATTTCTTTAAAAATTTTCCAATTCTTAATATGTTTTCCATTTCTTGTTATTTTTCTTTTCTCCATAATTTTCTCTTTTCTTGAGTCATTTCCTTTATGTTTTATGAATGTCTACTATGTGTTTGTTAATAACAATGTTACCAGTCATGATGCAAAAGTTAACGCTATGTGTTGGGTCTTTGTCTTATGTTATTAAGTTGATTGGGTAAATAATTGTGTGATGCAGTGAGACCACATCATCCATCCCTCTAGTTTCTCTAAATAAAATATCTTTATCAAGAAAACAATATGGTTCTTCTCACACAAAACTAAAACTAACTAATAATTATTGTGCCTTGAAGAAAAGGGAAAAGATCAAGTGGGAATTGAAAAGGATCTTACCTCAAGAAGATTTTTTGGGTTCTCTTCTTGACTTCCTTCTTGGGGTCAATGACTTCTCATGGAACATATCTTCACTTCTACTATCAACCATAAAGGATGTTATTGTAAGACGTAGTTTCCAAATAAGAAAAAAAGAGAGAATTTAAAGTACACAACTCTGAATAACTCTTGGTATACAAGCACTAGTTATGGGGCTAAAAAGACATGTTACCCATGCATGAAGACACCTCTCTAACTAAGGCCCAAAATTCTTCCTCAATAATATCTAAAACTACTTCCTTATTCTCTTTTCTTCTCTTTTTGGAGTCAAGCTCATTCTCTATGGTTATTGTGGACTCATGATGGTATGCAAGAAGGGGCACATTAATGCGAGGCCATTGTCAATAGTATGGACATGGTTTGAAAATTTGACAGATAGATATGATGATCATCTTAATCATAACTGACACAAGAACCTATTGCAAACATGGTTAGGTACATCACGTCCCAATCTTTACAATCCCTTCTCATCTCATTATTCACCTCACTACTGCATGCAATTATGTACATAATCATTTTCTGTAGTATACTGTAGGATCCTAACTACGGTAGTTGTGTGTTGTTTAGAACAAAGGCATGATGTACATTTAACTTGAAAAGGTGCTCACAAACATCTATAGAAGTGATTATATGAGGACATTATGAGAAGAGCCTGCTTCGGGGATGATCCACTTGCATGACTTTTGTTGATCATGGCTCTAAACCAAAAGATTACATCTTCCAAGATATCATGGGAAACTTCTCGAACTTTATGTATGATTTTGGAACAACTTCTAAATAATTTCAATTAATTTTTACTACTTTTACTTTGAAATATCCTTCAAATTCAGTATTTCTTAACCATCTTGTAAAATAAACCTTTGGTTTTAGTTGTTTGAAAACTTGTGAGCTTATGGAGTTAAGCTCATTTATCGTGGGGGCTAAAGATTTAATTTCTGAAATTTTTCTAACACTCTATTTTTGAAAATTATGGTAAAAAATAGTAAAAATAATCAAAATGACTTTAAAAACTTAATGATTTTAGTTACCTTAGAGCCTTGAGGAATATTATTATGAAATCAACTTGAGCCTAAATGCTAAATGTTTTTCAAATTTTGACCTAACTAAGGATTTAGAAAAGGTTAATCATTAAGGAAAAATTATCAAAAGTAATGTTCATCCTTTGGTGATTTTAGATGATGCTAAATAAAATACTTAAGATTGACAGCATTTTACAATGAAGGGAAAAGAGGCCCAAAGGAGGATATGCCTATGGACAAATAGCATATATAATGATAAAAGCTCAAACATCACATGATTGTTGCACCCATGAGATGATGAAGAGAAATTTTAGTTCATCCTATAAAAAAATTCTATATAAAAGACGATGCATCAACATAACAATCAAGGTTGGAAAGTCTACCACTGCTAGCAATAGTAAGAAGATTCATCAATGGTAGATTTTTAAAGACCTTTGTAATGTTGTAAACTTTAATGTTTCTCTAGTCTTTTATCATTTTGTAATACATCCACTTGAATAAACTTTTGTAATGTGGCACTCCAGTTTTATAATGGTAGCTAATCTAATCTTGGTCACCCCATAATTTTTGTAATGAAACTTCGTCCATTTATATATAACTCGAGGATGAGTTTTTAGTTAGTCATGAATGTATGATGAATGTTGGATAGTCAAGTTGTGGAGATATGATGAAGCATTATTTTGTCAAGTGTATCAGTCAATTGAGATATCATAGATGCTACATTGCATTTACATTGTAGCATTCCTATTGATGCATCTTAGTTGGTTGCCACATTACATTTGCTATATGGTAGATGCGATATTGCATCTATTCTAGCTTAGTTACATTGATGCATCCTTTTCGATGTAGCCAAATGCATTAGCACATTTCCATTGACACAATGCTTATATTTGCTTATAAATATACAAGCGTTGGCTACATATTTGACACCATTTGGTTAATAGTGTAATTGAACTTTTGCAGTTTTATTTCGTTATTTTAGCAAATAGTCAATGAATGCCCATAGTGTGGATTTGAGTTAATTGTACGACATCTTATTCAAGTGGCACTATACCTAGACACATTTCATGAACGACAATAAGATTGAGATTGATTCATATTTATTGAAACAATTTGACTTAGAATAGATTTACATTCAATGCAATTTATTTTCTATGTACTTAGTTAATATTTACATTTCCATGTACGTTAATCAATTGGTGGAATGAGCATGACTAGTTTCGAGTGTAAACACGTGTTTGCTTGGTAATTCTAGCAACATTATTACTTGGTTCACCTAGTAACATAACCCTTGGTAATCCCAACAGTGGGTATGTGAGTTCAGGATGTGTACGACAAGTTGGGAATGAACACTTATCATCCTTAGGATAGTTTAGGATTTAATTTTATTATCAATTAGATTAAATAATTAATTTCTTTATTATTATTTATTTAGTTTAAGGCCTCAACAACATCAATAATCATATGCATCACTTTGGACTAAACCATACGTGATAAAGCTACCTTTAGTCCAAATGAGAAGACAACAACTTGCGATCAATGCTTAACAATCTAAATACCATGCTAGTTACATTTACAAAATTTGAGTAGATTGCATGTGAATGCTTGTGATTCATAGAGTTGGGTGTAAGAAATGCCTACTACTCATCAATCATTTATCTTATTGTATTGTATGGATGTGCTATTTGGGGATTTGGACTCAGTGCTAAACTTTGGAAAGATATTGAAAGAGTGTAAAAAACTTTTCTTCTTCATGGGTTAAAGGCAAAGTTGTAAACACCTTAGTCAATGTTATTATGTGAATGTGATGTATTACATTTAGAAGCATGAGGCTTGTGCCAATTCATTACATATACTCGTAGCTTGCATATCTCAAGGAAAGACAAATTCTCTAAAGCAATTCTTGAGGATTCTTGAGACTATGATTGGTATTTTTAGCAAATGCAATGGTTGATGATGAGTCATGATATCAGACCTCCAATATCAGATCCACAATATCGAATACGTGATATCGGAGATGCCAAAGCAATATCAGACATGCGATGTTGGAACCTGTCTCGTTGCCTATAAATAAGAGACAGGGGGCACTTGGTTTCACATTAGTTTTTAGTCCCTTAGCCAAACTCTTGTAGTTTTTCCCTTCCAGAGTTAGAATTATTTCTGAGTGTCCATAGTAGGAGGCATAAAGTGAACGGATCTTTATTTGAGCATTGTGTACCTGCGCATACCTTGTGTCTAGAAATAAAGATGAACTTTGTGATAAACCTTGCAATATTCAAAATAGCTTAATTATTTCATTTAATTATTATTTATTGTTATTTTCTACTCTCATTAGTTAATTAATGTTATTTCTATTGAATTGTTAATTATCAATGAATTAGCACACTTAGTACGACCACTTCGAGCATACGTGGAACACTTGGTAACCCAGTAACAACTAGCGTTTGGTAAGCCTAGTAGTGTTACACTGGTTCAGGATGTGTCCAAAGAGTTGGAACGGATGCTGGTGTTAGGACTAGTTAGGGAATATTTAATTAGTTAAATCAAATTAGTTATTAAATTACTTCATTTCTCTCTTTTAAGCATCAAGAACATAAAACAATAAAAATCACATATCTCAAGTTTACTTAAGCATACAATTATGTCTTATAAGTAAGCTTGGGAAGACAACGATTGCATAACCCATCCTTGTTCTACGTAAGCGAATAAGCACTTAATCCTTAGAGTTCGACTGGATTGCACGTGAATGCTCGTATTCGTATGGTTGGGCATAGGGGTACCTAGCCACTCATCATTAGTGTCATTGCCAAGGATTTTTTTGTTTGTGCGCTAATTAGAATTTAGGAAATATTTCCATCATTGGGATGAACCCTTAGGATTAGTTATCCTACAATCATCAGAAAAGAGTATTGCACACTGAATAATCAATCATGTCTCCTTCTTCTTATGAGAGTGCTTCATTGACTAGGTCCGACACCATGAACAATCGGAGGTGGAGTGCACATGATGATCCGCCAGTGCCCCAATAGTTTCACATAGTATACGCTCATCCTGATGAGTATATACCAAACTTTACCTTTATCCTCCACCAAGATGAACAGCTGCAATGGTGTGATTTAGAAGGTAACATAGTGTTACCTCCTGATCACTCAATCCCAGGCATGCTTCTTCATGCTCTCACATGAATTAGTATGTAGCACTTACAATTAGAGTACGTTGTGCATGGACAAGATTTGAGAGATTATCAACCCACGGAAGCACAACGCTAGAGGGATTTGCAACAGGAGAGACATTACAAATCCATGAAGGGAAAGTGGTCTTAGGATGTTTCGTATGTCCTAAGTGAAAACAAGGGTGGTGAACCTGCCTCAGGAGGTTTCCCACAAAATGATGTTCCTCTCATTGACTTTGGTCAAGGAGTTATGTATCAGAATTTTCACTCAACTATCCATAACCTAGGTTTTGGTACCAATGGATACAAAGGGTCCAAAAAAGGAACACAAACACATAACAATGATAAACATTCTGACTGTAATCATGACTGATACCACTACCACCAAAGAGAGGGTGATAGGCATTGTCATGGTGCAAGTCCTCCTTCCCCTTCACCTTCATCATCTCCTTCCCCCTCTCCTTCAAAATTTGAATGCAGTTGCAGAGGGAAAGACCATGAGGATAAGGGTAAGCAAAGTAGAAATCATAGAGAAAATAGTAAAGAAAGGGGATGAGGGCATTTCAGAGAGACACATCACGAAAGAAGGGAGAGTAGGGAACAGCATAGGCATCATAGACACCATAGACAGTACGATCACGATGAACCCCTACTGGCCACCCAAAGTATGTTAGATATAATGGAGGCTGTTAGGATTCCAACAAGGCACCAGAAGGACAGTAGGATCAAAAGATTAGACATGAATAACATCCCATGATTTGAAAGGGGATATAATGTCTATCCTAAAAATCATCTACAAGCCTTCCACAATGTATGTGCCTTGCAAAATATAGAAAATGAATGGCAAAAACTAAAGTTGTTTCTACAGACACTGATCAAGGAAGCAGAAAGTTGGTACCGGTTCTTAGAACTAGAATCCATTTGTTGATGGAGTACCATGTTGGAGCTATTCAACAATAAGTATCAGATGTACTCCTAAGTGTCCAACTTGCGTAAGAAAATCCAAGGATGGAAACAAGAAGGACATGAACCCTTGGATGCTGCTATGGGCCGATATTATACATTATTATATTGTTGCCCTGGCCATGGTTACTTGCAAAAGGAACAACTACACCATCTCATAGATGGGCTTAGGTACGAAATGTCCTTGGGACTTATGCCTAAGGAAGGCTATTTGAGCTTAGAGTCCATCAAATAAAAAGATTGTTGGAGCAAGTTGCCAAGGAGGAAGGCGAGTTGAGGAAAAGAGAGAGTGTGGAAGAGTACAATAGAGATCCTTCCCTCTGAAAGAAAGAAATTAGATTTTGCAAAGATGAGGAAGAGTCACCACTTGAAGAGATGGTGAATAGAAAGACTTTGCCCATTCAAAAATTTACATCAAAAGTATCGGCAAAGGTAGATCAATTGTGGAACTCTCTAGATGATAAATTTAAAACTATTCTAAAAATAGTAGAGGAGTCTAGAGAACAAATTAATGACCGAGAGAGAAGAAAAAAGAAAAAAGCTGAATATGCATGTAATAAGGATACGAGCAAAGTTGCCGTCATTGAAGAGGTTGTGGATTCAGACACAGACAATGATGGCAAATGTGAGATATGCTAATATGACCATCCTAAAGGATGTTGCCCAGTAGTGTGACATCTACAAGAGTCTGGAGTGTATGTGCTAAACGCACGGTTAAACAGACGACAAACACCCAGAAGGTTACCTTATCCTCAAGGTAACCCAAGGCAATTTCACCAACCCTTGAAATATTATCCGAGTGGAGCTCCACCACAATCGAATGAATAGTATCAATGGTGGCAACACCCAAAATCATGGGGAATGCCACCACCATGCCAACAGTACCCTTACCATCAACCTGATCCATACGGGTATTACATTCAGCAACTGATCTCTCCACATGATTCTACTAGTCACGTTGCTCTCCAACCTCATCACCAGGCCCTTGAGTACTATAGAACTTCTTCTCCTCAGGGTGATGTTCCACATATGTACTACCCCTCTCATCTGTCCACATCTCTTCCACCCTCAGCTCCATTACCACCTGCCCCAACTATGCAGGGTGAGCTTCCTATCCAACTGTAGGAATGTAACACTACAAGGGTTATCAAATCCTCAACCTACTATTGGTTCAGACAACCGATTTAAGAAAAGACCTTTCTTTAGAACCAACAGTCCAACCAAGTCCTTACAACCATAAGCGGCTAATCCTCCAAACACCTCACCACCATTCGAATCTTCGAAGCTTCCTTCAAACCAAAAACTACACTTAATGCATACTGTCATGTTAACCCACACCATCACTGATTCAATTAAAGCTAGCCATCTTCCTAGGAAATTCTCTGATCTTAGAAGTCCTCTTATTTATTTGCAAATCGCTGGAAATGAGCCCTGTAAAGCTCTTTTGAATTCAGGTTCTAGTGTTAATTTAATCTCCTAGGAAAGCCTGGAACCTGCCACCACTAAAGAAGAGTAACATTCATTTAGAGTTGGCCAACCAATCCATCACGGTTCCATTGGAACTAGTATATTGTCATTTCTATTTGTGGGTGGTTGTATCCAACCGATTTCCTAGTGATCCAAGTTAACAACTATAAGGGGGACTTCCCAATCATAATGGGAAGAACATGGCTAAGTACAATTGATGTGTGCCTAGGCATACATGATCTTTCCATAAAAATATCAAAAGAAAATGCGTTTGGCAAGATTGAGAAGAAGAAAGTTCCATGCATTGCATACAGTGACACGGGGTGTAACTGCATGCAGAAGTCCTGGTTTATACAACACTTCACATTTCCTGCATGCAACCAATGTGCACAAGTAACTGACATACAAAGATGCCTCTATGTAGCAGCCACAAGACAAGAAGGCACCTAGTGGTTGATAGCTAACTGAGAGAGCAATTCAACTTTATGCATGGAACCAACTGAGAGCTTGACTTATGCCTATATCAATAGCATAGATACATTAGAGCAAGTCCATTGCCAACTTCCAAGTTCTAACATTGAAAATCAACTAGGGGAAGTTGAAAATCCCTGACAAGTTTAAGCAAGAGCCCCTCAAATTAAAATCATTGCCCACCAATATGGAGTATACATTTCTCAAGAATGGAAAATCGGTAATCATTAACACTAAGCTCGCTCCTGAACAAAAATAAAAACTATTGAAGATGGTAAAAAAAATGGTCAAAATCCTTTGCTTGTTCATATCGTGAATTAACCAAATTAGATCCTAGGATATGCCAACATAGAATTTACATTGACCCCTTTATGAAGCCTTGATGACAACTGCAAAGATGACTGAACCCAAAGCTTAAGCAAGTAGTTAAAGAAGAAATTGAACAACTTCTAAAAGTCAGGTTCATCTACCGCATTACTGATAGTGAATGGGTTAGTCCATTAGTTATTGTGCCTAAGTAGAGAGGTAAATGGAGGGTGTGTATAGACTTTAGGTTGTTAAGCATGGTAACATTTAAAGACCATTTTCAATTGCCATTCGTTGACCAAGTCTTAGATACCATTGCAAGGCATTACTATTAGAGTTTATAGGATGGTTACAGTGGGTACAACCAAATTCAAATAGCACTAGAAGACCAAGGCAAGACTACATTCACAAGTCCTTAGGGGACATTTGCATATAGGTAGATGTTGTTTGGCTTGTGCAATGCTCCAGCAACATTTCAATGTCTAGTTCTTAGTATATTT
>MNCI01008202.1:17582-41353 GCA_015680685.1 Gnetum montanum | reverse complement strand
TGGGGAAAAATTCTAACTCTGGAGTGATCAATCTGCCAGAGCTTCGCTACACTAGCCAGGATTGGGAAATGAAGGGAGTGCCGCCTCTTATTTATAGATATGGCAACGGGACACGATATCGCGTACGCAATATCGCAGGGTAAGACGCGATATTGCGTACGCGATATCGCATGGGATGCGATATCGCGGCACATGCAGGTCGCGTCTCATCAGCGTCTATGATGCCTATGCTATTCCTTACTCTCCCTCCTTTCATGATGTGTTTCTCTAGAATGCCCTCATCCCCTTTCTCAACTATGTCATCTATTATCTTTATTTTGCTTACCATTGTCCTCATGATCTTTCTCTTTGCGACTACGTCCAGATCCCAAAGGAGAGGGGGAAGGAGATGATGAATGTGGAGAGGAAGGAGGACTAGCACCATGATGGTGCTTGTCACTTTCTCCTTGATGGTTGTGACCTTGGCTACGGTTACGATCAGAATGTCTGTTGTTGTCATGTATTCATGTTCCTTTTTTAGACCCTGTGTGTCCATTGGTATCAGAACCTAGGTTATGAACGATTGAGTAAAGGTTCTAATACACAACTCCTTGACTGAGGTTAATGAGAGGAGCATCGTTATGTGGAAAACCTCCCAAGGCAGGTTCACCACCCTCATTTTCACTTATGACATACGAGACATTCTAAGACTGCTTTCCCTTCATAGATTTGTAATGTCTCTCCTGTTGTAGGTCCCTTTGATGTTGTGCCTCTGTGGGTTGATAATTTCTTGAATCTTATTCATGCACAACGTACTTTGACTATAAGTGCTGCATACCAATTCGTGTGAGAGCACGAAGAAGCATGCTTAGGATTGAGCGATTGGGCGATAACACTATGTTACCCTCTAAATCACACCATTGCAATTGTTCATCCTAGTGGAGGATAAAGGTAAAGTTTGGTACATACTCATCGGGATGAGCTTATACCAAGAAAAATTGTTGGGGCACTGGCAGATCATCATCATGTGGACTACGCCTCCAACTATTCATTATGTTAGACCTAGGCAATGAAGCACTTTCATAGGAAGAAGGAGACATGATTAATTCTTCAATGTGCAATACTGTCTTTTCTAGAATTGTAGGATAACCAACCCTAAGGGTTCATTCCAATGATGGGAGGATTTCCTAAGTTCTAATCAGTGCACAAACAACAAAGTCCCTGGCAATGGTGCCAATGATGAGCAATGAGGTACCCCTACGCTCAACCATACGAATACGAGCATTACACGTGATCTGGTCAAACTCCAAGGACTAAGTGCTTATGCGCCTTCACAGAACAAGGATGGGTTAGGTGATTGTTGTCTTCCCAAGCTTACTTGTATGGTATGATTGTATGGTTAAGTAAACTTGAGGTATATGATTTTTATGCTTTTTATGTTTATGTCCTGGTGCTAAAAGGGAGAAGTGAAATAATCAAGTAACTAATTTAATTTAACTAATTCGCTAGGTTCTAACTAGTCCTAACACCAACATTTGTTCCCACTCTCCATACACATCCTGAACTAGTGTAACACTATAGGGGTTACCAAACGCTAATCATTATTGGGTTACCAAGTGTTCCACATATGCTCGAAGTGGTCGTACTGAGTGTGCTTACTTGTGAAAATTAACAAACCAATAAAAGCAACATCAATTAACTAATGAAAGCATTAAATAATTGTAAATAACATTAAATGCAATAAATAAATGCTGCAAGGTTTATCATAAAGTTTGTCTTTATTTCCGAACACAAGGTGTGGTGAGGTACACAATGCTCGAATAAAGATCCGTTCACTTTATGACTCCTACTACGGGCGCTCAGAAATAATTCTAACTTTGGAAAGGGAAAATTGCAAGAGTTTCGGTAAGGGACTAAAAAACTAATGCCAAAACCAAGTGCGCTTGCCTCTTATTTATAGGCAACGAGACAGGTCCCGATATCAGATGTTTGATATGGCTTGGCAGGCTCCAATGTCGTAGACCTGATATCGTGAATATGATATTGCGGTCCCGATATCATAGTTCATCACTGATGTAGATTAATTGTGAGTTCTCCAAGATGCTCATGAGGGCCCTTGTGGGGGTCATTACGTTGGGAGACGAACAACCATTAAAATATTGCTTGTAGGATATTATTGGCCTACATTGTTTAACAATACCCATCATTTTGTCTAATCTTGTGAGCACTGCCAATGCCATGGGGGAATGACTGCTAGAATGGAGGGTCCACAACAATGGATTCAACCCTTAGAACCCTTCGACATATGGGGAATTGATTTTATGGAGCCTATTACACCGATGTCTAATGTAAAAGCATACATTATTATTACTGTTGACTATTTTACAAAGTTGGTAGAAGCAGCCACTATTACAAATTGTACATCATCTACCATTGCACGATTTGTCCAACAACAAATCATAAACAGGTTTGTTGTGCCTCGTGCACTTATTTCTGATAATGGTACACACTTTACAAGTGCGAATTTTCGAAAGTTGATGCAACGCTTAGGAGTTGAGCATAAACTAACTACACCATATCATCCTCAAGAGAATGGTCAAGATGAAGTCACCAATAGGGAAATTACCAAAATTTTGACACTAACCATTAGCAAACATAGGCGAGATTGGAGCACCAAACTAAACGATGCCCTTTGGGCCTACCACTCCACATGGAAACTCCTTATAGGCTATTCTCCCTATGAGTTAGTGTACAGTAAACTTCCAACACTTCCTATCTAAGCTGAGCTCTGTACACTATCTACAGCATGTGACCTTAACCTTGACCTCAGTCTAGTGCAAAAGGAACAGTTAATGAACCTTAACTTGCTAGATGAAAACTGATTAGCCTCCCTATCATCCAATGAACTGCACAAGGCCTTTAACAAACAATGTCATGACCGAAGAATTAGAAAAGTCAAATACCAACTAGGAGATAGGGTTCTTTATTGGAATCTCGCACATGTGCCACAATGAACTAAATTTCAAACACTGTGGGAAGGACCTTATATCATTCATGAAACTTTTCCTTCAAGAGCCATGATAATCTATAAACCTGAAAGCCTAGATAAGAAATTATTGGTCAATATCCAGCAGACCAAACCTCTCCATGAGTCTAAAATGGCTAGTACTAACACTAACTCTGTTGATGGACAACCTTGCTCATTATTTTAGATCTCCTCCTTCCAACTCAGTCATGGGGGAGATGGCCACCCATGCTAATTATTCTAAGCCCTCAGTTTCTTTTGTCTTTTTTATTTTACACATTTTTCATATTTACTTTTTTTTTGTTTTACACCATCGTTAACATTTTTACTATTTCTTTCTCTATTACATTTTGTTTGATTCACTCTCACTCGTCATATAATAAGTGCTCATGATGGTGGATTGTACTATAATAGTGTTGATTGCTAATGTTTGGTTCTTACCTTTGACTTTCAATGTGATGCTAAGATATGGTTCCTTTTGATAAAACAGGTAATGAGTCCACATCATCCCTTCATCCACTCAACTCTATGGTCTCCCTCGGTTTTGGAACTATACTGTCCCTTTTTCTAAGCAAACTTATTAATGAATTTGTGGCCTGGTATTCTTCAAACCAAGGAAAGATTCAAATGGATTGAGAAGGGTGTGACTTCAAGGGGGATTCAACACATTTGTGTTGGCCATTGTCTTGAGTACTTGGATGTTTTTCATGGGTCTCCGCCATTCCGCTATTGACCAATATCAAAAAGTCAACTAAAACAAATAAGTCTTTGCATAGTGTGGTTCTCACTCAAAAAAAAAAAAAAAAAACCTAGTGGGAATTCAAAGCACACCCCTTAGATGTAATAAAGGAACATGGGCTACAAGCATTGGTTATGGCACTAGAAAGACATGTTACCCATGCTTGAAGGTTCCCTCTAACTAAGGCCCTTTCTCGCTTCCTGCTTCTTTGTTCTTCTCTTGTTGGAATGGTAGTTGCTTTGTGGAAGCATTCTCATTGCTTCAGGAGGATCGGTTGGTCACGTGTGTTGATGTGAGGTCACTGGATGTGGTTAGTTTTAATCTGGATTTGGGTTGAATTTTATTAAGTTACCTTGATCACATACTACACAAGGGACTTTACACAACCTTGATTTTGGGATTCCATTCCATTCTCTCTTCTCTTTCCATGTTTCTTCCCATATTCTACCTCATTGCCAGTTTTATGAGTATCCTATATCTTGGTTGACGCATTGTTATTCTTTGGTAAATTCTTGTGGGTAACTTCTTAACTATTGCTTCCAAATGTCATTCCTAATGACTACAGACTCTTTGGTTTGTGGATTTGTCAGGGCATAAAGGGCATGAGCCTGCTTTGGGGAGGACCCATTGGCATCCCTTTTTGGTGCAATTGATAAGTTCTTTTCCTTAAACATTTCTTGCACTCAACTATTTCTCGTTTCACCCCATCTATGACATCCGTTTTCTCTACCCTTCTATGCCTTTTTATTGGCTTCACCATTTTTATTTTTCTAATCTTCTTTGTTTTTTCATTTTCCATCTTATTGCTATCAGAGGTTCGCTCTTAGTCATGGGGGCATGTCGCAAATTTTTCCATTTCATTACTTATCTCACCCCTACACCTTGGGTAGTTATCAAGTTACAAGCCTCTAACCTAGTATCTGCCATACCCACAACCTAGCCAATGTGCTTCATATCGAGGCAAGGTATCAATTACATTACATCTTTCTATCCTTGCTAATTCATGACTGTGTTATGTGTGTAGATGACGATCACATGAACAATGGACTGGGATAGGAAGGAGCACTCAGGATGGACCAGAGTTGGAACATTTATGCAAGGAACACGCTTAATCATGTGGCCATGGATGAACAACGATGTGCACAATTTTGACATTGGCAGTAACGCGCCTCATTTTCTTTTCTCTCTTTCTTTCTTCAAGCTGTTAAATAAGGGTCTGGATGTCATCTATGTGTAGTGTTCACCATAATGGTTATGAACACCAATGCTGTAATACGTTTGTTGATCCGTTCACTAGGCACTTTGAGTCTGTCATTCCATGTCACTGTAAGTTGTTGTTCAGTTAATAATCCCATATCTTTCCAATATTTTGTAAGGAACTCGAGGATGAGTTTTCATTTAGTTGTGGGGGTATGATGAGTCACGATATCGGACCCTCGATATCGGATACGTGATATCGGAGATGCCGAAGCGATATCGAACATGCGATGTCGAAACCTGTCTCGTTGCCTATAAATAAGAGATAGAGGGCACTTGATTTCGCATTAGTTTTTAGTCCCTTAGCCGAGCTCTTGTAGTTTTTTCCTTCCAGAGTTAGAATTATTTCTGAGTGCCTGCAGTAGGAGTCATAAAGTGAACAGATCTTTATTCGAGCATTGGGTACCTAAGCACACCTTATGTTCGAAAATAAAGACGAACTTTGTGATAAACCTTGCAACATTCAGAATAGCTTAATTATTTCATTTAAATGTTATTTACTGTTATTTGCTACNTTTTAAGCATCAAGAACATAAAACATAAAACAATAAAAATCGCATACCTCGAGTTTACTTAACCATACAATTGTGCCTTACAAGTAAGCTTGGGAAGACAACGGTCACATAACCCATCCTTGTTTTGTGTAAGTGCATAAGCACTTAATCCTTGGAGTTCGACCGAATCACGTGTGAACGCTTGTATTCATATGGTTCGGCATATGGGTACCTAGCTGCTCATCAGTTGAGAAAATGAAATATCTCTTTGGAGGATGCACAAAAAAATCCTAAGAATATTCACCAACTAGTCAAGTAGAAGATTTTAACATAGATGTGGTGTAATGCATGAGGCAAGAAACATATTTATTTACATCACATTAGATCTAATAAACTAGATGCAAAAGCTCACTATCTCTCAATTGATATTCCAAGCCAGTATCAGAATGCTATTAGCAAGCTTCGCTTAAGTTCTCGTCATCTTAGAAATGAAAGTGTAATGTGGATTTAACTTCCTTGAGAAGAGTGCATCTGTAGGTTTAGAAGCCCTTAAAGTGAGTTACATGCGTTTCTTTCTTGGAATATGACAACCCATTTAAGACAATCTTATAATGTTACAACAACAAATGTGTATGATCTATTTTTGCTACCCATCTTAGTGCTTGGTTAATATGTAGAGTCCATGTTTATTTTTCATGGAAGTGTAATATCTGTCCAATAGATCTTATGGGTCTTCGAACATAGTAAAGCTTCAATTTGATTTCTATATGGAATGTACCTCCTTTAAGATTAAAAGAACTTATATATTATGTTGAATTTTAACAAGAGTCATCACCCAATAGATTAATACCAGTTTAGTATAGTAAATTAGGCCTCAGAGGACTAGTAGATGAACTAATGCTTTATTTCTTTTGAAGTTATTATGCCTAGCTTCAAACTTATGTCTTATAACTTGAAAAAGAACCTTCAATTTGTAAATTAATTTTGAAAGGAGATAGCTACCAAACGATAGGCCCAAAGTCTTACTATAATTAGGTAGGACAACATTACAACTATAGTAACAATCACTCACTTTCATTTGACAACATTCTTTCTATCAATTTCAATGAAATGCAACATAATTTCATAACCGGAAGGTGATTTAATGACTTAAAAGGAAATTCAATCAAATTGAACTCGCTTCTTCCCATTCAAATTCAACGTTGTTGCGTCAACCAACTTTACAAAAACTACACAATTTTTGACGGTGTTACCCTTAAAATATACTTCTTACTTCGTAGGAAAGCAGGTTTCGTTGATTTACAGATAAAATCAAGGACAGCAGACCCTACTTGCTGGCGAGAGCGAATTTGCGCGGAAAGCAGAGACCAGAGCTGAGTATGGAAGTTGCTTCGCAGTGACACATATCTCCAATTTCGGAAATGCCTCCTAAAGATCGAGTTGCCTACTTCTACGATGGTAATTTCACGCTTTCCGTCCGTTATCTATAGTGTCTCCGTTTCTTTAATTGAAAGCTGCTTTGGTTTTATGCTTGTGAAAGCTTCGTATTCCAGTTTTGTTGAAGTTCAGCATTCATTCATGAGCTTGTATGCAGTTTAGTGGGAGAGGAACAGTTTGTTTATGGTGCCAGAGAGAGAAATTAGGTGTTCTTCTGTGATTTGGGTCTTGCGTGAAATTTTGGCTTTTCGGAGAATTTGTGAGCGCAAACACATGTCTATTACATTCAAAACATGCTTGCATAAATTATCTGTTTCGGGCTTCTTTGGCATTCAATCATGGTAGCGGCCGTACGATGTTATCGTGCAGAACGAAGGTTTCAAGTCCTACGGGTTCGTTCGTGGGGGCCTAGGTTTATGTACTTGAGTCGAGGATTCACCACTTGTAGCCCGAGAAAATAATCTGTGTTTTCCTTTTGTGTGTGGGGGGTTTCGGTTTCTGTTCCTAGCGTATATTCTGGAATTGTTTGAAAATTTAGAACAATTTGTTTCAATTTACGACTTCAACGATGTAAAGGAGAATTTGGGAAAATATGGCACAAAAAGAGATTTGGACAATGCCATCATCATAATTTCAAAATGTAGTTGCCGCTTGTAAGTTTCCTGCCTGTCACTCTCCCTCATTTTTATACTCTGAAAGAGTGTTTTTGGGGAAAAAGTCAGGAGTAGAAATCTGAAGACCAGTTTTAATACGGACTTTATTTGATTTTGACATTTTGTCAAAGCCTTCCGATGTGCTTTTAAGGAACTAGGGGAACCTCCATTTCATGGCTGAAGAAAACATTGTATGTGTCAAGAAAACAGATATGCTAAATAATGCATTGTATGGGTCAGAACTAAAATTTTTGACAATATGTATCACAGGCCATACAGGCAACATATACTTTGGGATAACATAGGCAAGAACATAGTGGTGTCTCAAGCATGACTTGAACTTGCAACTTATTAATACCAATTGTGTATCTATCTAAATAATGTTATATGATATTTTTTTCAACGGATAAATTTGACTTTATTAATGATAAGAGTAAGATTTATAATACATCCAGGAATTCCTTTGGATCTTAGAAATCAATGAAGCATTATGATGAATATCCATTAAATATGCAATCAATCTCAAAAAGTAATACAGTCATCATCTTTGACGTTTCTCATCATGTCAATGCGGTATCTTCTTTGTCCTAACTACATCGGTTTGCTTTATGAGCTATTTTTCATCATTTACATCAATTAAAGGCTATATGAAATAAAAATCAAATTTTTATAATTATAGACAAAATTTAAAAGCTTCCCTTATGGTACACACCCATTCAAATTCCTGATGTATGGCTTTTAATCCTGGTTAGTTAAAAAGATTGGGCACTCGAATTGCATTGTAGATGACAAATTACCATTTCAACCTATTGCTGGCACCCCCTGCACTCTCCTCCACACTATAGATCACATGGTCTAACAATACACTCTGTTGATCGATGAGCTTGCTATGTTATTATTTGTGATAATATAGAGAAATTTTAGAAGCAAGTGTTCTGAGAGAAGTTTCTGACTTTAAAAATTTTGAATCTACTTGGGGTGTTAAACAAGAATTTTAAGTGAGAAATTAATTCTTGATATGCATGGGTTAGGATTGCTAGATTGTATCATGTTCTGTTCGTTAATCTTTAGACCCATTTTGACGTTTCACATAGTTTCAATAACATAGTTAACCAACAACATCAGTTAAATTTAATAGGTTTCAAGCTATGCAAATGAGGAAAAGGTCTGGAAGTCATCCTTATGCTTTGATGCTTGATATTAAAATTGTGTTTTTGTATAACAAGTTTTCAATTTCAAAGAAAACAGTGTGAACTTGTGGTTTAGCAATATGCTGGAGAATAAGAGGTTTGTGGTTTACATGGCAAACCTAGTGCTGTTGGTCATCTCATCGTGTTTTTGTAGATAGGCATGTTGTCTAATCCCTATATTTTTACCTGCAGGAGATGTTGGAAGCGTGTACTTTGGGCCAAATCACCCCATGAAACCTCACCGACTTTGCATGACACATCATTTGGTGCTTTCTTATGAGCTTTACAAAAAGATGGAGATATATGTGTGTTGAAATGCTTATAAAAATGTGCTATTCTATACATATTTATCGCAGATTCAAGTGTAATCCTGTGTTTAATCAGCAGCTCTTACATTCTACTATTTCTATTGTTTTATTGCAGCGACCACATAAAGCCTATCCGCAAGAACTTGTTCAATTTCATTCCCCAGATTATGTAGATTTTTTGCACCGTATAACTCCTGATACACAGCGTTTGTTTACACAAGAGCTAGTCAAATGTAGGGCTTGTTATTTGAAGCATTGCCATGTTAAATGTGAATATGCTCTAGATATTTGATTGTTTCAATTATTTAGTTATAAAGTATATTTCAGATATGACCAATTGTTATTTTCAAATAATACAAGCAAGCTGCAACTATTTTTGAAAAACATTTTGTATTTGTTTTCAATTGCTAAATATTTTTCTCTAGGAATGTAATATGGATTCAGGATAATATTGTAAGAACTGATTTACCTTTGTATTCTGTTTACAGACAACATGGGGGAAGATTGCCCTGTATTTGATAATTTGTTTGAGTTCTGCCAAATTTATGCCGGTGGAACCATTGGTAGCTTTGATTTCAGTTTTATGTTTGTTATTAAAATATTTGATTTGTTTGTAAAGAATTTCCTGACAAACATTTTTATCATTATCATGTTTATTGATTGCTTCTCTATGATAATGGAGCAGATGCTGCTCGCAGGTTGAACAATCGGATATCAGATATTGCAATAAATTGGGCAGGTGGGCTTCATCATGCTAAAAAGTGCGAGGCCTCTGGTTTTTGTTACATAAATGACTTGGTGCTTGGAATATTGGAATTGCTGAAATACCATGCACGGGTGCTTTATATTGATATTGATGTTCATCATGGTGATGGTGTTGAAGAAGCCTTCTACTTTACAGACAGGTATTCAATTTTTTGCAATTCTTCAGTGTTTGTTTTTCTATATAATGTCAATATTATTATTTTTTTAAATTTCTTGTTGGTCTTTTAAATGTACACAGATTGCAGAAGTGAAACTAGTTTTCGGTAATCCTATATATGCTAAAATTAAAATCTATTGTTCAAATCTCCTGTAACATCTTGCTTCGCATGCAAATGTGTTTGAATCTATCTGTATAATGTATATAATTGGAACAATGGTGGAAGCAGTTGAACAGGAACTAATGAAATATTGTGTAAGAAAATGCACAATTTGTGCTTTAGCAATTCTAGTCAATGACATGCAAAATATGCTTTACTTAATGTTCCTCTCATATGCAACATATGATATATGGAACAAGCTTTAGCCTTGGTCAAACCTTAGTTGTAAAAAAAGGAGGATTTAAAGCTTGATCCCAAATAGATGGGACAAGGTCAGATGGTAATGAACTAATGTTTAAAAATTAATGTATTTAGGTGCTATCTATATGATTTAACACATGGAAAATGTTAGCTTTAAGATGTCCGCTTTAAAAATGAAATATTTGATAAACTATTTACAGTTAAATGCTATTGATAGAGACGAGATGTTCTGGTAAAGAATATTTGTTTCCAACATTTTTTTTAGAAACTGTGATTTTGAAGGTTCAAAGCACAACTCATATGGCTTGTAAGATCAAAAAAATAAACTTTGATCATGGAAATTCGGAAAGAAATAATGAAAATATGTAACTTTTGAGTTCTTGTATAAGCTAAGTTATGTAGCATGGGCAACCAGATATCATGTAACCTGTGGTCTATGTTATGGGCATCATCTCAGCTGTGGGGGCAGGAGGCAGTGTCACGGTGGAGGGTTTGTGATGCATCCAAATATGGTTTTTCTGAGCAACCTATTGGATTTATCTTCTAGGAAATTCCTGGATTTAATCGGTCTGTAGGTATGCAAGTAGGTAACAGATAATAGCAGATGGAAACAAAAAGGAAGATGGAAGGAATTGCAATTGTGCTGTCAAGATATGCAACCAGATATCATGTAACCTGTTGTCTATGTTAAGGGCATCATCTCAGCTGTGGGGGCAGGAGGTGGTGTGGTGGTGGAGGGTTTATAATGCATTCAAATATGGTTTTTCTGAGCAAACTATTGGATTTATCTTCTAAGAAGTTCCTGGATTTAATAGGTACTTAGGTATGCTAGTAAGTAACAGATAATAGAAGATTGAAACAAAAAGATAAATGAGAAAAATTGCATATCTACTGTCAAGAAATTCAAATGTGGTTAGCTGTGGAAGTGAAAATGATTAAAATATATGAATATTTATCAAAAACAAAGTAGTGATTTGTATGATGTGATTATTAGAACTAATAGGAACAGGAAGGCAGGCACAAAATATATTATTAATTAACTATTACCTGAAAATAAATGATGATTTTGATAGCAGCTTCATGTTGTTTTGCTTTCCTTTTTTCCATGGTAGGTTTTATTCCTTTAATGGCTTTATATGGCTAGCTTTTATATGTTAAATGAAATATTTATATAAAGTAGTACTGTGCAGGGTGATGACAGTGAGCTTTCATAAATATGGCGATAATTTCTTCCCTGGAACTGGTGATGTTAAGGTATGTCGTTATTTAATATCATGTTTACTGATGTTATGTTTAGCCAATGTTGTTGGGATAAAGGCATCATGACGACGACTTAATATAATTGCTGTTAGGACGCTGTCTTATTTTTGTATTTCCTGTCTGACATATAAGGCATGCCGTTTCTTTTTAACATGTTTATGACAATTTCTTCATGGTTGGTTGGTTGCTGACAACCATCTGGGCATGTATCATGAAATTGTTTTCAGATGGTTATGCATAAACATTTTTTTTTTTTAATATGATTCTATCCAGCTATTGTAGACTGTAATCAGGTATCTTTCAGGAGTACCAGATCTATTACTCCAGTAGGATTTCTTCAAATAAAAATAGCAGATAATAGTAATGCTTGATTCATTTTACCCTTTAGACTTTCCAAAATGATAATTATTGATTGTATATTCAAGTCCTTTATTCTGTATTATCCAAGTTGAAGCCCTTTGGAGTTCTAGCTTGTAATTAATATTAGCTTATTCTGGGATAGTTAATGTAATGGTTAGAGACTCAAAAATTTTAAAATGCTTGTTATGGGGTTTTTCACCTTATCTAATTCGTATATTCACACATAATTTTGTCGCTCATCTTATAAGATGAAGTTGTTGAAATCTCACCAAAAATTTTCCTTTTCCAAAGGAAATGAAATTTGAAAAGCGAAGTGCTGAGTGCATCTAAATGGTAAATATGTACTTACTAATTTGTCTTTGTTCTTTTCTTGGATTTTTTTCTTTTTAAAATAAATTTCATAAAGGAAGTTGGAGAAAAGGAAGGGAAGTATTATGCAATTAATGTCCCGCTCAAAGATGGGATTGATGATGCTAGTTTCACAAGGCTTTTTAAAACTGTAAGTATTAAACTGTTGCGTAGATATCATTCATACATGCTGAAAATGACAATCTGGGTTTCAATTGGGTGCATTGAAATATTTACCTTGAGATTATTAATTGTAGATTATTTCAAAGATTGTTGAGGTATATCAGCCTGGCGTGATAGTTCTTCAATGTGGAGCTGACTCGCTTTCTGGGGATCGTCTGGGTTGCTTCAACCTATCTATTGATGGTGCTGCTCTTCTTGTAATTGGCCTATCAATTTATGTTTTTGGATATATTCTGGGTTGTTCTGAGATGAAAATTGTTTGTTGTCATTCCATTTACTCGTTCGTTTTATAATGGCAAATACAGGTCATGCACAGTGCGTGAAGATTGTGAAGAATTTTAACTTGCCTTTGCTGGTAGATTTTTATTTTTATTTTTTTTGGTGGCTCCTTTTTTACCTTAAAGAATTGAATAGAAATTTGCGCCCAATTCCATTGGGTTCACCATGCTCATGTTTCAGGTTACAGGTGGTGGAGGTTACACTAAAGAGAATGTTGCACGTTGTTGGGCTGTAGAAACTGGTGTTCTGCTTGATACTGAACTTCCAAATGGTAATTTTCATTGTTTCGTAACAAAGTATTTGATTAATCTTGCTAATGAATTGATAAATAAATTTGACTTTCATTCAAGTAACACAATAAGTGTCCTACTTGTAATATTTAAGTATGCATTGACCGAGCTGGTGTTTGTTTCAATATGGTCCAATAAGATTATGAAAGATGGGTGTTAGAGAAGTCAAACTACGCAGCAGAAGATTCGGGAAACACCATATGCAGTGCCACGAGTTTCTGGCAACCCTTTAAAGATTCTTATTCCCCAATCCTGAGCTGATTTCATGAAGCAAAAGAAACAGAATTCACTAATACTTGAAATCATTTCTCCAATTCAAGGAATGTAGCTATAGAAACTGTGCACAATGTATCTTTGGAGATGCATGCCATGTGTGGTGGCAATTGTGGCGGTGGCAATGTTGGCAGTGTCAATGGCACTGCATGCTGTAACAAGGCCTTGCTTGGTCCCACTTTACAGAGCTTTTCATGGGTCACGAGTGCAACCTCCCTCCTGCATTGCCTTTATCATATTTTCGTATGGTTGTGTGCTCATGACCAAGCTCGATTATTTTTCAAACTTTGATGGCATTAACGACAATTATTCACCTGATTTTTATGAGCATCTGCTAAACCAGCAACTAGATGCTGCATGATATACCATGGGTAGCACAACTATTTGATATCGATCATATTAAACATTGGTTTAAAATGTTTATTACCTTTTTTCAGTAAAGGAATTTTGAAACTGAAATGCTTTTTATTCCGTCTAGAGACTCTTAAGATTTATTGGACAGAAGAAATATACATAACAGGTGTAGCAAACATTTCATTAATAAAGTTACCAAGTTTCCTTGTTGCTACTTTGAAAAGCTCAGTTAAACTCTTAGCTATAATTTGCAATTTGTGGTGACTTTGCACAAGAACAGGACATTCGAGGAATATGTGATGCTCATCTTCAATTGCTCTTTGATTGCATAAACAATAGATTGTCTCTCCTCTCAGAATCCAGACGCATCTACTTGTTTCAATTCTAAAATAATGGGAGCCCAATTTTGCTCAACTAATTTGACATTGTAGGTGATAGGTTATGGGAGGAGATAAATAAGCTACGTTTTTGTTGATGCCTCCTCTAATGTTGTCCAGGTAGAACTGTTTTTTTCCTGTTGGGTTACTGCAGATGTGCAAAAGTGCCCTATTTCTGATACTTTTATGATCTGCCTTATATGACAATGTAGAATATCCATCTCAGTGTTCCATTTTTTGAGCCAAATCATTCCTTTGTGGAACCACCCTTTTTGTTGTGTAGCAACTAAGACTTCCTTCAAAAATTTAGTTGTGCTACAAGAGAGACTATGAACATATGCTGCAAATTGACAAGGAGCTTTTATCTCTAAAAGCATCATATTTACTTCAAAAAGCAGCAAACCATATTGTACCTGCATTTTAACCTGAAATTCTTCTACCAAAAAATGCCAATGAACTTCTATTTTTTTCCAATATTTGCTAGCAAGTACAGGATCCCACACTACACTTCCATACAAGAGAGTTGCACAATAGAACAAAATAACTGTTTTTTGATTTCCTAGGCTAGGGTAGTTTCCTTTTGACATTTGTTTTTAAAATCAAATAAGGCTCTCAATAAAGGAATTTTATTGATGTTAACTTGGCAGCACTAGTTTATGGTATTGTCTAGTCAACATCTTCATACTCTATTCACAACATATAACTAATATTTACAAGTTACACATCTGCAAAAGATTCATGTCATAAGAAATTGACATTTTTAATTATTTTTCTGTTGTCAGAAATTCCAGATAATGACTACATAAAGTACTTTGCCCCAGACTACTCCTTGAAGATTAGCAGTACTGGAAATATGGTTGGGTTATCAGGATTGACGATATTTTTTAATTTACAGTATATTGTTATTTGTTTATATGACACGTAGCTTCTTTTGATAAGAGATCACAAAACTTATGATCTATTTTGCAGGAAAACATGAATAGTAAGTCCTACTTAAGTTCAATAAAGGTGCAGGTTTTTGAGAACTTAAGGGCTATTCAACATGCACCAAGTGTACAAATGCAGGAAGTATGATATTTTCATTTTAAAAAATCATAAGTACCGATTTCCTGAATGTTGTAGGTCATGCAGTTTATTGAATATAGAAAGCCTCCATAGCTGATTTGTTTCATAGTTGGTAACATTTATTCTTTCTGATTGATGGTATGATGGGCATAAAACACAGGTGCCTCCTGATTTCTATATTCCTGAGATTGATGAGGATGAACTGAACTCTGATGAACGCAATGATCGTAAGGATGCTTTTCATGTTTATCTGTTGCTGCAGTTGTTAGAATTTAATATTGAAATTGAAGCTTTATTATGTCTGAAGAGTCATTTATTGGAAAGATATTACATTTTTGTGAGAAATAAAGATAAGACTCTACAAATTGACCAAGCACCAATGGGAACAGCAAAAACAAATCATACAAATTTTTTGTTATAACATTATAACTCAAGTCTCAAATGGGCAGTCACAACATGAAAAAAAGAAATACATGTAACTCATCTTCAAAGGCTCCTGACTTGCATAGCCTACAAATGTGCTTTTCTTGGGGGAGTTGAATCTGTCTTCCATTTTCAGTTCTAAGATGATGAGAACTTAAGCGAAGCTTGTTAATAGCATTGTGATACTTGATTGAAATAGCAACTTAGAGATGGTGAGCTTCTGCATCTAATTTATTAGATCTAATATGTTGTAAATAAATTTATTTCTTGCCTTCTACATTAGACTGCATCTGTGTTAAAACTTTTTGCTTAACTAGTTGGTGAATATGTTTAGGATTTTGCTGCATGTCTTTCCAAGAGATATTCCCTTGTTACAACTATTGCATTCCTTTAGAACATCAAACATGGTTTTGTGAATTCTCAAGAACTACTTTAGAGAATGTGTATTAACTTGAGATGTGCAAGCTATGAGTGTATGTAATGAATTGGCACAAGGCTTTTTCTAAAGGTAATAAATCACATTCACATAATAACATTAAGTAATGTGTTTGCATCTTCATCTTTAACTTGTTGAGAAGAAAAGTTTTTTGCACTCTTTTAATATCTTTCTAAAGTTTAGTACCGACTCCAGGTCCCCAAACAGTACATCCATACAAAATAGTAGGATAGATGGTATTTTAAAAAAATTGTTTTCTAACCTTTCAAATCTAGTCTTAAATCCTTGCACTTGTTTTTGAAAGCATCTAGAGCTTTGAAACCTTATCCTATTCTTTTTTTTATGCGCTTTCATCACATGTAATTGTTTGTATAAATTAGATCCAAATATTTAAAAGAATCTACTATTTGCAAATTGTTACCACAAAATGAAAATTATAAGTGTTTCTTGTACCTTAGATCCTAATAGGTAGCTGAGAAGCTCATGTGGGAAATGTTCCCTAATTAGTAACCCAGACTATCGGTCCTTTGTCTGTCAGTCTAAAATCCATTTTTAAATGTCTTGATTGATTTTGATCTGTACATGTTTTTTATTACCATGTCGATGATGCTAGTGGTGTATGTAGAGTTGAAACCATTAGGAGCTTTATATTGTGTTAACACAACTTTGATCAACAGTTTTGAAAATTCCATCATTATCTGCATTAGTGAATATGGTATGCGAGAAGCGTTTTATAATATTATACTTTTTGTCATGGAAAGATTAGATCTTATTTGAAAAGTCCGTTAAAACTGCAATATTCATGTCACCCTCCGTTTTAAAGGTCCCTTCGTACAGAATTGATTTGAAATTATCTCGATAACTTTGTCTGCGTGACATTTTCCCTTTTACTTTTCTTTATAATAATATTCGTCATTCATGTATGTGTTTTAATGTTGCTGCATATTTCGACCATGGTTTCCTTTTGAAAACATCGTATTCGTGAGACAAAACATTAACAATTTCTTTGACTTTTGCAGAGTTTAGCGAAGACAAACAAATTCAGAGAGATGATGAATATTACGATGGAGATAATGATAATGACCATGATATGGAAGATGCTAGCATATAGCATACCAACATCATGATGATAGTTTCCAACACTGTATTCTGAATTGTGTATCATGTTACTAATATATTCGGTTTTCAGTTGTGTATATTTGTAAATTGAAATGAAAGAAAAATTTTATCCCTGCACTCCTAGAAACGTACACTGCCTGAGGATTACCTTCTTTTTTATCATTTTAGCAGTAGCATTAATACTAAAATTTTGACCATAGTGAAATAGTGAAATTGTTTGTTAGTTCCTCTGTAGACTGTTAACATCTTTTTACCGAGCGATGTTTGGGTCTATGCAATTTCACATGGAAATTCTTCTGTCGTGGCTGAGAAAGAGGAGGTTATTACTGTTGAGGACGGTATCGCGTATTACTGGGGAAGAGTTTTATTAAAATGGCTGTTGAGGTGTATACAATTTCTCTTGGGGGTAAATATTGTATAAAAATATATTTCAAGTTTTAACACCTCCTTAATGAAGTGTGGCTTGACTATGTTGGGGGAGGAGGGTGTCAAATCCTAGAAATAATATTAATAATGAGAAAAAAAGATATAAATTACATCACATGGTTAACATGTCAGGGAAAAACTTTTCAATTTTAGAAACATCTACTTAAAAATTTTGATATTTTGAAAAATAAAAAATGGAAAATTAATTGTTAGCAAGGAAGATGGTCTTGACAACATCTATAAGATTTTCAATATTTATAATTGAACTTAAAATAGCAAAGGGATTTGAGGTAGCAATAGGAAGTTAGAGTGAAATACAAATATTTATTATTATAAATATTTGAGTTAACATTGTTAATTTTTAATAAAAAATCAAAAAGTGATCTATAACTAGCTTAGTTATATATTTATAATATATATTTGATGAAACATCAACAAGATATGCTTTGTCAATGTAGGCTTGTCAATGTAGCCTTGTTGATGTATCCCTATTGACATATCTTAGGATGTATTGACGTAAGTACATTGACATTGATGTAAGCATTGTTTATGGCATCTTTAGTCATTGCCTTAGTCAAACTCTTGTAGTTTCTTCTTATAGAAGTTAGAATATTTTTTCTTAGAGTGTCCACAACATGGATTCAAGTGATTGAATGACATTTTATTTGAGTGCATGTGTACTTGGACACATCTACATGAGAGGAAATAAAATCGAGATTTCTTCTATCCATTGTTGCACTTTGATTAGCATAACTTTACTTTTTAGCACTTTAGTTTACATACAATTTACTTTCTTATTATTAAGCAATTAATATTATAGTTTGTAAGCAATGTGAATATGACCACTTCAAGTAGAATATATTAGCACTTGGTAATCCCAAAAGTGGATACTTGGTACACCTAGTAGTAGACACTTGGTAACCCAATAATGTTAGTGTAGGTTTAGGATATGTATGGCGAGTGGAAACAAATACTCTATGTTAGACTAGTTAGTAATTAAGTAGTTAACTGATTAGTTAATTTAAATATCCAATCTTTATTTACTTAATCATTTAGCAAATAGAGAAAATAACAAAAAGCATAAAAAATAAATGACTTATGCCTCAACCACACTTAACCATACACATAGATTAATACAAGTGTTAATTGGGAAGATAATGATTAACGATTACAAATTTCATTGTTTAAGAATATCAACCACTTAGGTAAATAAGTCCATGGAATTTAACTAGATCGCATGTTGGTGCCGTTGCCAAGGACTTAGTTTAGCTAAGTGTGCTAAGTATTAGTAGACAATAAATTCATACACAGTTGTTGTAAGGAGAACATGACGAATGATCTTTTGTACAAAATAATAATAATATTATTCTATCAGTGCACACTTGATCAAAACCACTAAAATGGCTTCTTCTCGTAGGAATGATTCACCACCACATGTTGATGATTCCAATCAACAACATGATAGATCCAAAAGGACTATTGGTGAAAAACCTCAATAGCTGAAAGTGGTCTATGCACATTCGAATCCCTATTTTTTGGATTTTACCTTTGTTCTTTATCAAGATAAATAGCTATGTTGGAGGGATATGAAGGGCAACATTTTGTTACCTCATGATCAGTATATTCTTGCAATGCTCATGAGCAAATCTCATAAAGCTGGGGATTGAATCATTAGGCCTAGAGTATGAGGTAACAAACTATACCTCTAGAGATTATTAGCCAATGGACACCTAGCTTAGAAAAGATCGACACATGGAGGCATGCTATTAAGCCTCCAAGGGCAAGAAGGTCTCGACACCATTGTTTTTGTATTCATAAAAGGAGGGCCCTGAATTTTTTTCAAGGCATTCTCAACATCAAGATTCTCCTCCTTTTAGTGAGGAAGACATACTTCACCAATGGTTACAATCAACCTTGGAGAATAACTAGGGAGAGGGGAGGACAAAGTCTAAAACTAGGAGAACTTCAAGGCAAAGGTCTCCTAGTCGTTCATCAAAAGAAAAAAGAAAAGGAAAGGAACAACCAAAGGACCATAAGAGAAGAACTAGTACACACCACTCTCCTAGCCCTTCATCTTTAGCATCCTCCTCGTCGTCACATTCCCACAGGAGGGATTGTGGTTGATATTGAAGGAGGAATGATTGGGGTTGAGATGGAGATGACCAAAAATCCCATCATAGTAATGAGAAAAAAGAGCATAGTCAACTACAAAAGGAAGAGGGGCATCATTGGGAACAAAGGCACAACAGGTCACATCATAAGAGACATGGCCATGATAGGAGCCAATGTGAACACAATGACTATGATGAACTATTGCTTGCTATAAGGAGCATGATTAATACTTTAGAAGTAGTTCAAATTCCTACAAGGCATCAAAGGGATAGCATAATTAAATGGCTTGACATGAATAATATCCCTTAATTTGAAGAAGGATATAATGTTGATCCACATCATCATTTACAGGCCTTTCATGATGCATGTGCCTTGTGGAACATTCAAAATGAGTGGCAGAAACTCAAACTATTCCCCAAGACATTCATCAAAGAAGCCAAAAGTTGGCATTGGTCCTGGGAACTGGAATCCATTCGTAGATAGAGTATAATGTTGGAGTTGTTTAATGATAAATATCAAACGTACTCTAGGGTGTCCAAATTGAGAAAACAAATCTAAGGATGGAAACAAGGTAATCATGAATCCTTGAATGAAGTCTTGGATAGGTATTGCTCTCTATTACATTGATGCCTAAGCCTTGGGTTTTCTCAAAAGGAATAACTTTGCGACATAGTAGATGGACTCCAAAACAAAATTAGAGAAACTCTTGGAGTCTAAGCCCAAGGGTGAATTTTAGAAATAAGAGCTCATCGAATCTAAAGGTTGATTGATCAAGTGGCAAAGAAAGAAGGAGAGCTCAAAAAGAGAGAGTGTAGAGGAATACAATAGGAATCCCTCCATTCGCAAAAGGAAGGTACATTTTTATAATTTAGAGGAGGAAGCACTACTAGATGAAGTGGTGTAAATGAAAACTTTGTCGATTCAGAAATTTCTTATAGAAATATCAGCTAAGGTGAACAAAATGTGGGACTTCTTAGATGAGAAGTTCCAAACTGCTCTTAAGATCATGGAGTTAAAAATGGAGTAGAGGAATAGAGATAAAGATAGAAAGAGAAGGAAAGATACAAGTAGGGATTATTATCAACAAAAAGGTAAGGCTGTAGTAGTAGATGAGGTTGTAGATTCGTCAACAAATGATTAAGAATATGAAATTTGTTAATATGAACATCCCAAGGAATGTTGTATTGTAGTGTCACATCTATACAAATTTGTGGTATATGCTTTAAATCCAAAATTGGTAAAAGACAATCATCTAGGAGATTGCTTTATCCACAAGGTAATTATCGGCAATAGTTTCACTCACCACAGTATTATCCAAGTGGAGTGTCACCTTAACCTTAAGAACAATACTAGTAATGGCATAACCCATAGTTGTGGGGGATGCCACCACCATGACAATAATATCCTTACCAATAGCTAGATCCATATGGATGTTATGTCCAACAACTTGTATCTCCTCATGGCTCTACAATTCACACTCATTTCTCCCATCACTACTATCCCTCAAAATATCATAGAACATTTGCTTTGTGCATCAAGTCTCCTTCCACTTATCCTTCTCCATATCCATCAACTCACCCTGCACCCTCTAATACTACTCCCTTGCCACCTGCACCACCTATGCAAGGGAAAATTTGATCACAACCTCAATAATGAAATGCAACAAGGTTTGTAAACTTACAGTTGGATGACCATCTTAGTGGTTCTAAGCATAAGCCTTGATAAGGGGCTTCATTACTGGTAGCTAGATCCATATGGATATTATGTTTAACAACCTATATCTCCTCATGGCTTTGCAATTCACACTCATTTCTCCGCTCACTACTATCCCTCAAAATATCATAGAACATCTACTTTGTGCATCAAGTCTTCTTTCACTTTTCCTCCTATGTATCCATCAACTCACCCTGCATCCTCTAATACTACTTCCTTGTCACTTGCATTGCCTATGCAAGGGAAAATTCCATGACAACCTGAACAACAAAATGTAATGAGAACCATGAACTTATAGTCAAATGATCATCTGAGTGGTTCTAAGCATAAGCCTTGACAAAGGTCTTTCTTTAGACCCAATAGTTCACATAAATCCTTGTAGACATTTGTATTTGCTAACCTTGCATCAATTACTTCTGAAGTTAACATTGAGTAGCCTTCAAATGAAAAGTACCAAAATTTTCATGCTGTCATGCTGACTCATGTAGTAATAGATTGGTTCAAGGAAAGACACCTTTCTTGGAAAGGATCTAATCCTATGAGTCCTTTAATTTTTTTTGCATATTATAGGAAATGATCTATGCAAGGCTCTATTGGACTCAAGTTCCAAGGTAAACTTAATTTCACAAGAAATGTATAAGACTTGGAACCTACCTTTAGTTAAGAAATGTAATATCAGATTGGAGCTTGTATATTAATCCATCACTATTCCTTTGGGATTAGTGGAGGACATTCTGACCACCATTTGTGGTTGGTCATATCTAGTAGATTTCTTGAAAATCTAGGTGGGTAACTATAAGGGGGACTTTCCTATTATTACGAGAAGGGCTTGGCTTAGCATAATTAATGCTAAGATAAGGATTAGAGATCTTTCCTTGAAAATTTCCAAGAAAAATAACTTCGAAAAAAATAGAGAAGAAGCGAGTTCCATGCATCACATACAATGACATAGGGTATCATTGCATGTAAAAGATATAGACCATGAAAAGTACATCATCATAACATGCAATAAGTATGTTGAGACATCAAGTATTCAAAGGTGCTTGTATGCAACAGCGACAAAATAGGAAGGTACCCAGTGGCTGACAACAGATGATAGCATTACTTCAATAATATGCATGAAACCAGTAGAGGTCCTCACAAGTGCTTATATTGATAACATGGATGAAATGGATCAAATTCATAACCAATTATTTCACAAAAAAGCAGATATGGATTGGGGAGAGTTGAAAATCCTTGATCATTTTAAACAAGAGCCCATGGAACTTAAAACTTTACTGGTAATATTGGAATATGTTTTTCTTGATAATGGCAAGCTAGTAATTATTAATGTTAATCTTACCATAGAATAAAAAAGATAGTTGCTAAAAGTTGTAAAAACAATGACCAACAACTTTTTCCTGCTCATATCATGAGTTAACCAAAATAGATCCATGCATATGCCAACACTAGATCTATACAAACTCCACTATCAAGCCAAGGAGACAACCATAGAAGAGATTGAATCCAAAGCTTAAGTAAGTTGTTAAAGATAAAGTGAAATGACTTCTTAAGACATGATTCATCTTTCCTATAGTGGAAAGTGAGTGGGTGAGCTCACTTATTATTTTGCCAAGAAAAGAAGAAAAATGAAGAGTCTGTATAGACTTTAGGCTATTGAATATGGCTATATTTAAAGACCATTTTGCACTGCCATTTGTGGACTAGGTATTAGATATAATTGAAGGACACAATTACTATAGTTTTCTAGATGATTATAGTAACTATAATCAAATTCAACTTGCACTAGAAGACTAGGCATAGACAACTTTCACAAGTTCTTGGGGGACTTTTTTATATAAAAAGATGTCCTTTGCCCTTTGTAATACTCTTGCAACTTTCTAATGCCTAGTATTTAGCATCTTCTAATAGAAAATTGGTAGTGGTGTGGAAGTCTTCATGGATGACTTCTCCAACTATGGTATCAACTTTGAACAAGCGTTTGACCATCTAGAGTAGGTGCTAAAATGATGTGTGGAAACGAACCTAAGACTCAATTGGTAGAAGAGCCACTTGATGGTCCAAGATGGCATTATCTTAGAGCACCAAATTTTAGGATAGGGGATTGAGGTGGACCTTGAAAAATTAAGGATCATCCAAGGAATAACTAGAGGACTTATAAAAGATGTAAGGTCACTTCTTGGCCATGTTGGTTACTATAGCTGCTTTATCAATAATTTCTCTAAAATCACCAAATCATTGGTAGAGCTTACAAAGAAAGATACAATCTTCGAACGGTATAAAGATGTGAACAAGCATTCTAGCACTAGAAGTAGAAACTCATAGAAACTCCAATTCTACACATGCTAGATTAGTCTAGACCATTCCATATAATGAAAGATGCATCTA
>MNCI01008202.1:6126-17511 GCA_015680685.1 Gnetum montanum | reverse complement strand
AGAACCCTTATCTGATCAATTTCAAGATGAACTCCTCTTTACTTGATTCATTGAAGTTCAAGAATTAAAGGTTACTAATCAGTATGATGATTTCCTCTCCTATCTTTCACATAAGAGACTCCTGTAACATGAGATTATAAGAAGCAGCAATAGTTTCTTTACTAGGTCAACCATTACATGGAGATTTATGATAACCTTTACAAGGTCTGTGCTAATGGCCTAGTGTGAAGGTGTATACCTAATGTAGATTAGTTGCAAATCCTCTAAGATACTCATGAAAGTCCTTGTAGGAACCACTACGCAGGAAGGAGGAGGGCTACAAAGATCCTCATCGCAGGAGACTTTGGCCAAGTATCTTTAGAGATGCTCATCATTTTTTCCATTCATGCAAGTAATGTCAATGAAATGGAGGAATGATGGTATGAATGAAATGGGCCCAATAGGGGATCCAAACATTGGAGCCTTTCAACCTTTGGAAAATTGACTTCATGGGATGCATCACTCCTGATGAGACGCAACCTGCATGTGCTGCGATATCGCGTCTTCCCTTGTGATATCGCGGTCCGCCGCCATATCTATAAATAAGAGGCGGCACTCCCCTTATTTCCCAATCCTGGCTAGAAGTAGCGAAGCTCTGGCAGATTGATCACTCCAGAGTTAGAATTTTTCCCATGTGCCCGCAGTAGGAGTCCTAGAGTGAACAGCTCTTTATTCGAGCAGCTTGTAACCTGAACCCAAGTTGTGTACGGCAATAAAGACGAACTTGATTGGATAAACCTTGCAGTACATGGTTTTATTATTGTTTATTTACTGCTTTCCTAGTGCGCACAAGTACGCCTTGATTACGAGCGTCTACGGACATGTATGGCTAGTCAAGGAATCGACTACTCATTGCTAGGCTAGAACGTGTGATAAGTACGACTTAGTTACGAGCACCCACGGGTGTGTACGGCTAGCTAAGGAATCGGCTGCTTATCACACTTAAGCTAAATAGGTGCCTCAGTACGACCACTTCGAGCACTTGCGTTACATGTGGTGATCCCAGTGACGATTAGCATCTGGTAAGCCACAGTTGCATAGTTCAGGGTGTGTCCGGTAAGTGGGAACGGATGCTGACGCTAGTTAATTTAGACTTAGGACATTAGTTAGAGTTAGTTAGTTTCTCAACCCTTTTCCCTGATAGCATAGAAGATAAACCGAAAAATACCAAAAAAATCACATACCTCAGACTTGCTTAACCATACACCGTGACACTTACAAGCAAGCCTGGGAAGACAACGAACGATTAACCCCAAGTGTTTCTTGTGGTGTTAAGGCATTTCGTCTGCGGAGTTCGACCGAATCGTGCGTGCATGCTCGTATTCGTATGGTTGAGTGTAGGGGTACCTCGCCACTCATCAACTCCCATGTCAAATCGGAAGGCCCACATCATTATTGCTGTTGACTACTACATCAAATGGGCTAAAGTTATAGCTGTATATGATTGTACATTTATCATTGTAGCTTGGTTTGTTTAACAATAGATGTTAAATAGGTTTGCCTAGATCACTAATTTCGGATAATGAAACACATTTTACAAGGTTTATTTTTTAAAAATTGATGCAAAACTTAGGGGTGCAACATAAACTTACAATCCTCTATCACTCCTAAGGCACTAGTTAAGCTAAGGTCACCAATAGGGAGATTACTAGAATTCTAACATGAATTATCACTAGATATAGGAAAGATTGGAGTACCAAACTTAATGATGCTCTTTGGGCATATCATTCAACCTAGAAACTTCTTATGGGTTACTCTCCCTATGAGTTAGTGTATGTAAAGTTATCCAAACTTCCAATCTAAGCTGAACTTCGTACACTCACAACTGCATGTGAGTTTGACCTAGATATTAATCTAGCCAAAAAAAAAAATTTCTTATGATACTTAATGTACTAGATGAAAATTGAAAAATATTCCTAATGATGAATGAAGTGCACAAGGCATACAAAAAACAATGTCATGATTCATGGATAAGAAAAGTTACATTTCAACCTAGCGATAAGGTTCTTTATTGGAATCCCATGCATGTGCCACAACTCATTAAGTTCCAAATGTTATGGGAAGGATCTTATATCATCCATTCAACTTTTTCTTTTGGGGTCATGACAATTTATCATCCAACCAACCCTCAAAAACATAGATTAGCCAACATATGATAGCTTAAACCATTCCTAAAACCTAGGTAACTAGCAATACTAATATATATGTGCAAAGATAAGCACACTCTATTTTTCAGGTGTCCTCCTCTTAACTTGGTCTTGGGGGAGATGGCCATCCATTGTAACATCTTGATGAGGATAACTAATTTTTCACCCTTTTGTTTTGTAATTTTCTTTATATATTTTTCATTTTCTTAATATTTTATTGATTATTTTATATATTTTCTCTTCTTTTATTTCCTTCTTTTTTCATTATATTTAGTCTTGTTGGAAATCTCCAATTTTGTTCCTTGCTACTATAAATTTTGGAAAATTTTTTAATGCCATAAGGCCAAATTTTATCCTTGGATTATGATCTCTACTAATAAATTATTAATTTTCTAGTGTATCAAGTAGTGAGCTCACAACATCCACCCATTCCATTTGTTCCATTTGGAGTTTGCATCATGGAATCATGAATATTCTTTCACATTACAACTAAAAGTAACAAATGATCTTGTTACCTAATGAACTAGGAAAGCACCAAGTGGGAATGGAAAAGGGTGTGACCTCAAAGGGATTTAATGTGTTCTTTTATCAACTTCCTTCTTAATTTCTATGATTCTCCATTGGTATATCATCACACCTATTGTCAACCATAAAAAGGAAGCATGTCTTTTCATGGTATGATTCTGATGAAAAAAAATAATGAGAATTCAAAGCACATCCCTTAGACTCCATAATGGTTACAAGCATTGGTTATGGGGTTGGAATGACATGTTACCTGTGCCTGAAGGCACCCCTCTAACTAAGGTCTTACCTACTTCCTTGTTCTCTTAGAGTGATGTTTTTCCTTTGGGATTGTCATAAACTCTTGATGATTGAAGAGAAGGAATATGTGAATGCAAGATCATTGTGCATGGAATGGACTTGGTGTAGAGTTGAAATGGACCGGTATTAGATTACCTTGATCATAATTTTCAACAAGGATCTCATGTGACCAGGATGCAGATTATCCAGCCACCGTTCTCTCTCTCTACCATTTGCTCACTTCATTTTCTATCACCTCGCTACCTCATACCATGGTAAGTTGCTCAATTTTTTTTAGATAACATAACCCTAGGTACAATTCCTTCCATGGGTATATAATTTAACTTAAAACAAGCATTAATCATCCTTAATGCCCATGGACTCTTGTTGATGAAGGTATGCAAGGGCATAATATACAAACACCTACTTTGGGGAGGACCCTTTTGCATTTCCTTTGGTCTACCTTAAGCTAAATTTCCTATCCATGGGCTGTTTAAGTGATCAATCATCTCAATAGCATTATAGCATCCAATTTTTCTTTATTCAGCATTAGAACATCCTTAAAGAATTCATCCATTGCACTCTAATTACTTCTAACTAGTAAAACATACCCTTGTTCATGTTTTTGTTATCATTCTACATCTTTTTGGCTTCCATTTGGCTCTTGTTTCATCTAAAAACTCACCCAAAATTCCTTAATTTTCAAAGTGAAAATATAGTTAAGAATAGCTATGTCAATGCATCTCTGTCAACATAGTAGGACGAGTTGATGTAGCCTTGTTGATGCAAGGTAAAAATCCTATAAATATGCATGACACTTGGCTCATTTTTTACCATTCTTCCAATGCGCTAGAGGAGTTTTGGCCATTTGCAAAGCTAAAGAGCTTTCTGAGCATAATAACATCCAAACTACTTACTTGATTTTGCCCATTTTTTGATTGTCAAGCTACCAAAGGTATGCTTTATGTCATGGGGGCCTCAAACCTTAGGTTTTTCATGGAGAATTTTTTGAAATTTTTTTAAATTTCCATGAATAGGATATTAAAATAATATGAAAATAGTAATCATAAAAGTTAATATCAATAAAGAAACTTCATTAAATGGGAATAAAATAATATCACAAGCCTACGATCATGAATAAGAACTTAACGATATAATCATAACACTTAAGAGATTAATATAACTTGATCTAATGAAGGAAGGTATTTAAAGGAAATAAAGCTAATGACTAAAGAGCTAATCATGGGTTATATTTGTGATCATAGATGGTGCCCAAGAGAGGATTGCAGGTGGGAGGGCCATTGTAGCTTAGCGAGAAGCCATGTTGAGAAGGAAGGGGCCAATAACAACCACAATAGCAACAACCCCAGGAGCAAGTAGTTGAGACTATGCATGCTACTAGGCCTCTTTAGTAGGAGCTTGAGGTAGAATCTATTAGGTATATTCCTATAGTAGAAATGGGATAATTTAGATAGGATAAGGCTCTAAGACCAAGACCTAACTTAGAGGTCATACTCACTCAAGCATGGTAGAAGAAAATCCAAACCAAAGAGGTCCAAAGTTCTATCTTACGAGAGTTGAAATTTTGGCCCATTCTTGGAGTTGGTGTTAGAAGAGGTCAGGATACAATTGTAGAGGTCTTCTTTGTGGCCTATTGTCTCCAAAATTGGAACATGGTACATGCAAGAAACTTACCTATTCTTGAACAACCAATAAGGAGATGCATTGGTCAAAATCAAAGACATCACAATCTCCTACTCAATTGAAGCCATTGTAGAAGCCTTTGGTTTGTCCAACATTGGGACAAATTACAAGAGATCTCAATGCATGTGGATCCTAAAGCAAAGAAAGAATGTATCTAATGGTGCTATGGAGTAGACTGTAAGGAGTACAATGCCCTAATGAAGGAAAAAAGAGATTACTTAGAGATCATGGCCTATCATCTTAATCCAACAGTGATAGCCTTCTCCACTAGGGCATGTATGGCTCTAAGCAGAAAATTCCCCATTAACTTACCCCAGCTCATCTTCTTTAAATTAGAAAATCATTTCAAGGAAAATGAGAAGGTTAGGAAGACACTCCTCTTTCCATGCTTAATAAGAAAATTATGGAAAAGGAGAGGAATAGCCCACTATTCTAATGATGCGGTCCACTGAGCTCTTTCTGTATCATGGTAGGAGATGATGAGAAACAAGGTTGCTGCAAAGATTCAAGAAGAGGATCAATGATCATCACCAACACTTGTAGTCCTAGAAATAACAAGAAATATGCTTGCAACTATTGAGCACCTCAGAAAAATTCAAAAGAAATAGTTGTAATAACAACAAGGATTTGGAGGTAGAGGGGAATCATCTATCTATCATTTAATCATCAACTACCTAAACTAGGTTGTAAGGGTCATTAGCTAGCTGGACAGTGAGATGGCACCACTATTCTCTATATAAAGAAACTAGATGCTTGATTAACCCAATCCAAGTACCTTAATCCAACAATGAGGCCAAGTAAGGTGACAGACTTCCCCACTAGGGCTTGTATGGCTCTAAGCAAAAAATTCCTTGCCAACGTACCCTAAATCATTTCCTTTGAATTAGAAAAGAATTTCAAGGAAAATGAGATGGGTAGAAAGACACTTCTCTTTCTATGCTTAATTAAAAAATTATGCAAAAGAAGAGGAATAGCCCACTATCATAATGATGTGGTTCACTGCGCCTTAACATATCATGGTAGGAGATGATGAAAGACAAGGTTGAGCACCACTACCACCTATAGCCCTAGAAATAATAGGAAAGATTCTTGTAGCTACTAAGCACCTTAGAAAACTTTGGAAGAAATAGCTATAGCAACAACAAGGATCTGGAGGTAGTGGGGAATCATTTATCTATCATCAAAGCCACCTAAACAAGGTCTCAAGGGTCATTAGTTGGTTGGATAGTGAGACAACATTGCTATTCTCTGCACAAAGAAACTAGATGCATGTTTGACATAATCCAAGTACCAGGGAAGTTATTGTATCCATCCTAGGATAAAATTTCAAGGAATGTTGTAGCTTTCTTTGTCATGTTGAAGGAAGAAGAGAAAGTGATGGTCCTAGTCATGCCACACAAGGATTAGAAAATAGTGGGAGAGGTGGTGATAGATAGATTTGCAGAAGCTTTCAATGCTCCTGCTTCATCAGTACTAGACATTACTACTATAGCAGACATCCATACATCAGTAGGAGTAGGGAATGGCTGGATGAATGTTGTCCAACATGAAGACATGTTAGAATGATTGGTGGAAGTTGGTCTATTTCTTTAAGAGATCTTTGATCTCCTAGATGACATCACAAATAACCATTTGTAGCTTTTAGAAACAAGGGAAAAATTGCTAATAGTCAATGCACAACTTGAGGAGGCCATCACAACTAATTGATGGTTGGCTATCAAGGTTGCAGAATTGTGAGCTTGTCTCTCCGATCTTGATATTCTTTGGCTTGAGCTAGCATGAGATGAAGCTTTCCAACAACTTCAACAATAGTATCATGAGGCTAAGAAGGCTAAGGAAATGGTGGCCTTTAATGCATCAATGTCATAAGTAATGACAAACAACATTGATAAGGACCTATTATAAGTTCACAAGGAGAACTTGGTCCTTATTAGGAACAAGGATCACTTGTAGAATGTTGAGCAATAAAAGGAATAAATGATTAAATATATCCACCAGTAGTAGGAGAAGCTTGCTAAGGTAAACTTGGATTTAAGGAGATTAGTTGCTAAAAACCAGAATCTCTCGATGGAGGAGATCCATGCCATGCATCATAGGAATGTAATTGAGATTACTGCTTGGAAAAATGAGGCCTAAAATTTAAAAAGGTGAAGAATCATTATAGGGATGATGTCAGATTGCTCAAAGACATTAATGAAAGAGAAATCAAATTGGCCAATAGAAAGGTGAACAAAGCTATCAAACAACTCCAGCAAAGAGGTGATGCGTGGTAGCCTATCTTTGATGGATTGAATGCATACAATCAAGCAGAAATTCACTTGATGGAGTTGTAGGTCAAGAAGATCATATAGTACATGGAGTTTTCCACCTTCTACTATACAAACCTGGCAATGTTGATAGCAAGTAGGTCAAGAACCAAATTGGAGAAGTAGGTCATTAGCTTGTGCCTCTTCTATGAGATGAAGTTCAAGCTTCATAAAGATACAAAAGAAAAGCTTGAGATAACCAAAATGAAGCTTGAAATTCTCAAGAGTAGATTCATAGATCAATAAATTTTTTTTGAGAACCTAGCAAGGAGGATGAATGACTACCAGGAGGTGCAAACCTTGTCAAAATATTCAATATTGAACATAAAACATTTGTAGCTTAGTTGGTCAACATGAAGGAAATGTGATGAGCGGCAAGGTATCCCTACACCAAACCATACAAATCACTAAGGTGTTCACGCACAATTCAATCGAATTTCGTGGACCTATAGTTCTCCAATGCACTAATTCTTCTATGAAGTGATATGGACATTGAAAATGTTTGTTGTCTTCCCAACCACACTTGTGAAGACAACATTTTGAAGCTTCAATTACACTTCATGGACATTGAAAATGTAATGAAGGAAACATTTTGATGAGTCAAGTTTTGACACACTCCAATATCAGATACGTGATATTGGAGCCACAACATTGGATACCTGATGTTAGAGCCTAGGATGTGATGTTAGATATCTTATATCACAGGGTATATAATAGCCTATAAATATAGCACTCGGGCTCACGATTCTCATATCAGTTTTTGTCATAGATAGTGAAGCTCTTGTAGTTTGTTTTCTCTAGAGTTAGAATATTTTCTTGAGTGCCTGTAGCAAGAGTCCATGTGTGTATAGATCTTTGTTTGAACACTTATGTACCTAAGGGTAGCAATGTGATGGGAATAAAAATGAACCCTTTTGACAATCCTTGCAACACTAAGAATAGATTAATGTTTCCTTTAATGCACTTTACTTTAACGCACTTAAACTTAAGCAATTAATTTCCAGTTGTTAATGAACACAAGCACGACCACTTCGAGCATACATATAGTGCTTGGTAACCCAACAATGCTTAACATTTGGTAGTCCATTAGCACTATATGTGTTCAAGATGTGTCTAGGAAAGTGGAACAAGTACTTTTGTTAGGCTAGCTAGGCAGTAAATGAATTAAATCTTAAATTACTCTATCTTTCATTCTTGTTGTAGGTGATTAAACTTATAAAATATAAAATGAGAAAAATCAATGTACCTCAATTACACTTAAACCATACCTCAATTACTCTATGAAGTGGTCTGGTTTAAGTGTAATTGAGGTACATGATTTTTCTCATTGGAGATGGTGAACCAATTATAACAGGTTCTCCATCAAATGATGTTCCCCCTCCTAACAATAGTGAGGAGGTGGGGTATTAGAACCTACGCTTCACGATACGCAACCTTGGTTCTAATCCCTATGAACGCCAACTGTTCACTGAGGGAATGAAAACACATGACAAGGACGGGCATTCTGATCGTCATCACGATCAAGGCCGTAGCCATCGAAGAGAAGGTAAGAAACATCATCATGGCGATGGTTCTCCTTCTTCTTTCCCTTCATCACATCATTCACCCTCTCCTTCCACATTAGGACGTAGCCATAGAGAGCATAACGGTGAGGATAAGGGTAAGCGAGATGAGAGACCTCGACGAGAGAGTCGAGAGCGAGGACGAGGGCAGTCTAGAGAGTCTAGGCATGGTAGAAGGGAAAGTAGGGAACAACGTAGGCATCATAGACTTCATGAGAAAGATGATCATGAAGAACCCCTACTTGCCACCCGAAGTATGTTAGATATTACGGAGGCAGTGAGAATACCTACAAGGCATCAAAAAGATAGCTGGATCAAGAGATTAGATATGAATAATATCTCATGCTTCGAAGGGGGATATAACGCTGATTCGAAAAATCATTTACAGGCATTCCATGATGACTGTGTGCCTTGCAAAATATTGAGAATGAGTGGAAAAAATTAAAGTTATTTCCTAGGACACTCATAAAGGAAGCAAAAAGTTAGTATCGGTCCTTAGAGCCACAAACCATTAGGAGATGGAGTACGATGTTAGAGTTGTTTAACGATAAATACTAAACGTACTCTAGAGTCTCCAACTTGCATAAGAAGATCCAAGGATGGAAGTAGGGTAATCACGAACCCTTGGATGCTGCCATGGGCTGATATTATGCATTGCTACATCATTGCCCGGGCCATGGTTATGCATAACGGGATCAACTCCGCCATCTCGTAGATGGGCTAAGGTACGAAACTAGGAGAACCCTTGGGACTTATGCCTAAGGGAGATTATTAGAACTTAGATCCCATGAAATTCATAGATTGTTGGAGCAAGTTGCTCAATAATCTCACATCTGCAAGAGTCCGGGGTGTATGCACTCAACCCAAGACTTAACCAACAGCAAGCACCCCGAAGGTTACCTTATCCCCAAGGTAGTTCCACCAACCATTAACATGTTATCCAAGTGGAACTCTTCCACAACCTATCAGGCAACACCAGTAGTGGCAACACCCATAGTCATGGGGGATGCCACCACCTAGACAACAATACCCTTACCGACAACCAGATCCATATGGCTACTACGTGCAGCAGCTAGTTTCTCCAAGTGACTCCATGGGTCACACAACTCCACACTGTCACTACCAAGTTCGGGAGTATTTTAGAAGGACTCCTTCTCCTCTGGGAGACATACCATAGACATACCATCCTCTGAATCCATCTACCACTCTTCTACCGATAGTTCCACTACCTCCTACTCCAACAATGCAAGGGGAACTCCCCACTCAATCACAGCAACGTAATGCTACGAGAGCTGTAAACCTTCAACCCGCTACTAGTTCTAACAACCGCAAGAAGAGAAGACCTTTCTTCAAAACCAAAAGCCCAAACAAGCTCTCACAACCACAAGCAGTTGAGTCTGTGTACGCTCCTCCAACAAATAAGGCTTCGGAGCTCCCTTCAAACCAACAACAGAGCTTAACACATATGATTATGTTAACACATACCATTACCGACTGGATCAAGGTAGGCCACCTTCCCAAGAAACTCTCTGACCTTGGAAGTCCCTTAATCTACCTCCAAGTGGCCGGCAATGAACCACATAAGGCTCTTTTTGACTCAGGTTTCGGAGTCAACTTAATCTCATGAGAAATGTATCAAGCCTGGAACCTGCCTCTACTCAAGAAGAGCAATATTCAACTAGATTTGGCTGACTAGTCCATCACCGTTCCCTTGGGATTGGTAGAGGACATCGTTATCACTGTGTGTGGTTGGTCATACCCAGCTGATTTCCTGGTGATAGAAGTCAACAACAACAAAGGGGACTTCCCAATTATAATGGAAAGGACATGGCTAAGTACAATAGATACATGCCTAGGAATTCACAATCTTTCCTTGGAAATATCTAAGGTAAACATTTATGGAAAGATTGAGAAGAAGAAAGTTCCATGCATCACATACAGTGACTTAGAGGGTGATGACATGGAGGAATGCTCAACATCTCCTACATGCAACTGGTGTGCCCTAGAAACTCAGATATAAAGGTGCCTATATGTAGCAACCACACAACAAGTGGACACCCCGTGGTTGATAGCTAATTGAAAGAGCAACCCACTAACATGCATGGAACAAACTGGGGGAACAACTTGCATCCACAACGAAGGCATAGATACATTGGAGTATGAGCGTTGCTGACTTCCACCCCTTAACCTGAAAACATCAATCGGGAGAAGTTGGATACTTTTAAGAAATTCAGGCAGGTGCTCACTATTTTGGATGTCTCCCTTTTCATTCAGTCATGAGGGAGATGGCCACCTATGTTGATCATTCGGGGCCCTTAGTTGTTTTAATTTTTTCTTTTACACATTTTTGTCTTACACATTTTTGTTTTGCATATTTTTGTTTTACAAATTTCTTTAACTTTTCTTGTTTTTGTTTTACAACATCATTATACTTTTTCATTTGTGTGTGTGTGTGTGTGTTATCCATCTTGTAAGTTTGTCATTTAATAAGTGTTCTTCATGATGGTATGAACTATTTTTATATTGATTGGTAATGTTTGGTTTTTACCTTTAAGTCATGATGTTGATACTAAGGTATGGTTCTTTTGATATGACAGGTAGTGAGTCCACTTCATCCATACATCCACTAATTCTATGGTCTCTCTTGGCTTAGAACTGTACAGTCCCTTTTTCAATAATAAGAACTATAACGAATCGGTGACTGGACATTTCTCAAACTAAGGAAGGACTCAAGGATTGAAAAGGGTGTGACTTCAAAGGAACTTGATGCATTTGTGTTGGCCATTCTCTTGGGTGCTTGGATGTTTTCTTCTTGAGTTTTCTTAC
>MNCI01008200.1:84189-96990 GCA_015680685.1 Gnetum montanum | reverse complement strand
AACTATACCAATTCTATCACTACCTTTAGTTGTCTGATCATGATACTAATTTTTTCTTGGCCCTAAATGATGATAAGAAAAAGATGATAGATAGTGGCAAGTTAGTTTTAGATGCATCAAACCTAGTCAAGTCCCAAAACTAGAATATGCAAGTGTACAAGGATGCACTGAACACTAACAGTGACTAGTATACCATACCCACATTCAACATTAATAACAACCCTAAGCCTACTATGAAGTTATTTTTGGTTTGGGATACCTCCTCATGATGAAAAGGATTCAACTTCATCGAGTTTAAGAACTCTTTTTGTTATAAGTATACCACAACCTCCACCTCCCAAAAAATCAATTATCATTAGAGTATCCCCTTCCATTATCGACAAACCTATGATGCAAGTTGATTAACATCCTCCTATGTTAGGTAATGCTTTAGCCTCTTCATAGCTAGCTAATAAAAATCACCTTCAAAGTAATGCAAGAAGCTAGCTACTATGCTTAAGGCTTAGGATAACAATCAATCAAAGGTGTGGAAGATAGTAAGTCCACTAAAGTCTACAATTTCAGTAATGCCCATAGACTTAAACGCTTATACTACCTCAATGAGCCAACCTAGGGAGAATAACTGAAAATAAGAGAAAGAAAAGGAGCATAAATAATAAACACTAAAACATGAGATTAAAATCTTGGGTAGAATGGAGGAATTCAATAGTAACAAACATGAGAAATCATCCAATAATGACAAGAACTTCCTCACTTCCATGGAGTAGGTTGAACTCTTGCTTAAATAAGAAAACATTTCTTTGAGCCTATATAACTTGGTTATGACCTCCCTTGCCCACAAAGAACTGTAAATTAAGATGTTAACTTTTATTCTTGTGAGTAGAGACATCCCTACTAATGAGAAGCCCATCCACATAATGATGGTATGTCCTTCACCCAAGAAACAAATGTAGTCAACTATTTTAATGTTTTGTGATAGTGATGGTAAAAACCAACTTACAAAGTGCGGAGATGTTGAGAGCTCCTCTCTTCATAACGATAAGGTTTGATCAATACAAGGCATATCAAATGCATGTCGATGATGGGATAGCAAAAAATGTTATACCCTTTCTCATCGTGGTGCATTTAGTCTTGGTAGAACACATTTAGGACACCTCCACCTCCATTCTTAAGTCCTTTAACAAGTCATAGGTCGCTATGAAAGGGTCCATATTGCTAGACTTCATTGTTGGGGAACAATTCCCCATATTTGTTGATTTCTTAATGGTGGAAGAGACACTAGGTTTTAACCTAATTCTAGGAAAACCTTGGTTAGCTAAATTAGAAGTAGTTTCTTCCTTGATTCACCAAGAGATTCACCTACCTTATGAGGAATATGAAATTATCTTCCATAGAGATGACATAGTCTCCTTGTTTATCAACAATGTTAACTTAGAGACAAGATCTAAGGTGGACTTTCAAGAAGAAACTCTTATCACCAAAAAGAAAGTTAAGAACCACAACAACATCATCCAAGCCAAGGCTTCAACATTAGCACCATTAACAAATAATGGGTGGAGCTCCCATTTAACATTATGAGAAAGGAAGAAAGAGACTACAAGATCATACAATAAATACCTTACACATTTTCTAATCTATCAAAGATTATAAATCAGTTGCACAATTAAGTATGTCACATATTTTTCTTTCCCATACTAGGATCTTTTCCCTCTCTATGTTTGTCTACTTAGGTGGAGTGTATGAAAAGTCAACAGTGGTAGTTTAACCAAATGTAGTAATGATCTAGTGATTAGGAGACTGACAGGCTTCTCAAACATGTTAAAAGTATCCTTGGCATCTATTCCTTAAATAAATAACTCATACATATGTTGTGTCATGGATGCTTCATATCATGATTTCATGTAATTTTCCTTCTCTTCCTTGTAAAGTTGCTTGTGAGCCTTTTTATTTTTCCCCACTCTAACATCCATGTGTATTTTTTCGTACCATTCCTTAGACTCTTGAACTAGGAGCTTCATTTGCATGTCTTTCTCCATATTACTCCTAGCTAGAGCAACCTTACCTCAAATGGTGCTCCAATAGTTGTACCACTCAATCTCTTTAGTGTTCAAGGAATCCCTATGGGTCATGCATGCCTCTATGAATTCCTTGTGATCTTCAAATCTCTTGACTTTATTGGTTAGCTTCTTGTTTATCTTTATCAATTCTATAACCTCCTCCCATAAGAACTCATTGGAGCATTGAGCCTCCAAGAATGTTTTTTCATAAGATAAGGCACATTTTGTGGTCCCTTCATATAACCTATGTGGAACATTCTTAATGTTGGAGGATAATGCAAGGAAATCATCAAATTAAAAGCCTCATAAGAGGTTCCATTTTATTTTGGAAACTACAGGAACACCAAAACATTGAAAACATTAAAAATGAAAAACATAAAACATTGTAGCCATAAAAACATAACAAACAAAAGTATAAAAATCAAAAATAAAAATAAAAACACTTTAACATTTTTCTTACCAACATTAATAGCTATTTGTTGCAATTTACCTACCATATCATCCGTCGTTCCCTTCATGAATTTACCCAATGTTTAGAGTGGAATGTGGATGTAGATGCTTCTATAGGAGGTTCATATCCTATAATGACCATAATAGTTAGATATTAATTGCAACAAGACAAACAAAAAGTGCAAAAAAAAATTATAAAAAATTTAATGAAAGCATAAAAAAAATTTAAAGCATACCAGGAAGATCATAAGATAGGTATATTGGAGGGCTGCTTTTTGGAGGCAAATCACATAAGATGGAATCCAACACATCTATAGCATCCATGGATGTACACTCCTCCTCTTCTCTATGTCATTGGTCCTCCTCCATAGCAAACTTAGTAGCCAACTCCTACTTCTTCACTATAACAAACCAAAACCAATGAAATAGAAGACAAATTAGCAAACACTTAACAACAAATATATAACAAAAAATATGACTAAAAATACAAAAAAAATGTTCAAAACACTAAAAGCTAAAAATATATATATAAATGTTTATATACCTTCAACATCTTGATTAACCATGTTCAACTTGATTTTCATGCTTTTTGGTTCTTGCTTATAAGGAATCTGAATGTTGTCTTCAACACGTGATCTCTTTATCTTCTCTCTAGTAGTTTCATTTGCTTCCATGCATAACCTTTTGGCCTTCTTTGCATTGCCATGTGTAGCATAGGAATAAATCCCTATGGTATTATGGGAACAATCATGCAAACCACATAAACGACTAAGATGGTTAGTGGTAATAGGCACTAATTCTTCTATCTCCTTCATTGGTGGATTTTGGTGATGCATAACCCAAGTAACATGTTTAGTCCAAGACCTAGAATGTTGAAAAGCATCACGTGCAACCCACTTTTTAACTTTCTTGATCATCAAAATCTTTGTAAACCTTCTAAGTTATGCATAAAAAAATCTAAAATGCACATGATGAATGTTATTGAGGTTATTTTGGAGTTTTTTGATTTCATCCCTTAGGCCAATGCTTAGGAAGGTAGCCTAGTCAAACCTAATACCATCAATTAACACCTTTTTTTTATCATTCAAGCCTTTTGAACCCCTATGATTTTCCTCTTCTATAGTTGCATGGAAAAGGACCTAGTATGGAAAAGGGGGTACGTCTCACTAGCTTCCTTAACTTCACAATTGTTAAAAGAAAATGTTGCATCAAAGGGGAAAGGGGAGTTAAGCTAAGCCTCCATTTTCTCTCTATGGTATGTATCTTTTCTTGTTCTAGTGGTAGCCTTGGCACCATTAGAGGATATGCTAGAGAGATCACTAAACATTGAGTCATTAACACTCAACATAATAGGATAACCATGAATGCGAGTGAAGAATTTGGTAATCCCCTCATTAAAAGAGTAATTCATGTTCAATATCTTAGTAAGTGACATCAATGGACTAGGCAACATAAACAAGTCATACAAACCTACATCAGTAAGCCTTTGGAGGAGATTCACAGGAGCTTCCTCTACCAACCACTCTTATGTTGAGTCTACTTTGTCCTACTTAAGTTGAATCTTCTTCTCAGCATGGTCAAAAATGGTCACGAAAACTATAGACTCATGCACAAAATCTATATTAGAACATAGTTGACTTGTTAGCCTATAAAATCATAAAAAACCTAAAAATTCAAAACAACTAAAAAATTTTAAAAACCCAAGGAAAAGAACATAGCACAAAAACACGAAGGCAAAAATATTAAATTTTTTGAACTTGCTAAACAACTTTCACTCATCAAACTTAGGCCAAGCTAGAGATTTAGGATGGGCTAGTATAGGTGCTTCTAAGTTTATGCAAGTCCATCATTTGTGTGCATGATTGATGAGTACACTAGTTTGGTATATGTAAGAATATCATGTACGGTATCTACCAAACTCAACTTTGAGTTGATCAAGCACTTGCACTTTCATGACCTCACCTTTTTTGAACTCTTCCAAGGCTATATAAGCCATGGATAAGATTTGGTTATTTCTCACTAGCCCCCCAAGATGTACCCTATACCTACAAAAATGAAGCTTGAAAACAGTTAGAACTAAATAACCTTGGGACCAAAAATAAACAAAGATGACAATTTAAACCTACAGTTACGTAGATAAATAGTTCCTGAAACATTTTGGAAGAGTGTACTTATCCTCTGGTCTATCATCAAGGTGTTGTCAACATTATATTGTGAGTATACTGGCATTTTCCAGATCTACAATAACCTGTGAACTCCCTCATAATACAAAGTATTATTCTGCTCTCTCTATTTGGGTGTCAAGATTGTCAACCATGAGCCTCAAAATGTAGTTGGAGAATCCAAGCATCAAAGTTTTTGTGATTACAGCTACAACATCTACAGCCAAGTGTGAACTTAATCATGAACTTAAACATCTCAACAACTTAATCCTGCCTCCTCCTCCTGCTTTCCACATGGACATGGCCCTCCTGCAGTTTGTCAAAATCCTGTTGCAGCTGGCATCATCCTAGTCATGAAGCACCAGCTGCCACAGCCAACAACATCAAATCAAACCAGAATCATCAACCTCAACAACTTCACCCTTCACTTTGAACGCAAGATTCAATGGATGAGCCTGCACCGAACATTCACGAGCACTCACCTTCAGCAGAGGGAATATTGACGAACATGTCCCCAGCCACACGCTTCAGCCCTGCAACATTCCACCACCACGTGGTGGGGTGGGATTTTATTGGAGGTGGGACATATTGGTTAGAGATTACATTTATGAAAAAATAGACATAGTTTACAAAGAACCCAAATAACAACAATGGGGATAACAAAAGTCTAAGTAACCAAGGATGTGATCGATGTCTGAGATGTTTGTTCAAAAGCGGATGTCTAAGATGTTTGTCCAAAAGCTTCATAATGCGCATTGTAAGAATATATGTCCTGTTGATGGTTTCCTGAGGGGTCGGACGAGTGTGCACATCTTGTTAGGTTTTATACCAAATTAACCATCATCTCACCCACCCTTACAACTACATAATCTTGACTTCTTTTATAACTACATAACCATTCAGGACATTGAATGGCGGTTGTGTTGTAGTTGTCGGTATTTTCGAAGAGCATTTGCAGAATGCCCAGCTCCATGGCCGTAAACAGTGCCTGCGTCTCCACGAACGCGGAAAGTCTCCGGTTGGCCTCCACTACACTGTTCTTGCACGATTCAAGCATTGCCTTCTTCTTCTCGTTTTTCATCTCTGGCTCTGACTCTGGCTCTGGCTCTGGATTTTGCATGACCATTTATAAGGCCAGCGATTCGATCTCCGCGTCTGCAAATTTTGACTTGGATTGCCGAAGAGCCACGTGAATGCGTTGTGTGTGGCGCGCTGAAACAGAGGCTGAGCATGCATTCGGACGGTTGTTTATAAATGTGGCCGCTAGCCTGCTCACAGAGCACATCCGCAACGAACGAATTTAAATTTGCCATGTTATCGATGTTTCCAAAGTTGGTCGGCCAAAAACTTTCATTATAAAGGGCTGTAATGGTCATCTTATTAAGCAGCAGGCTTTATGGGGGGTTGGTATCATGCTCATCTTATCTGGGGGGTCTCAAGAATGGTACATGGGCAAAAATCTAACTTTCTTGGAGTCACTCTATTCGAAAATTTTGATCGGATTGGCAAATCTGCAGCCTTTTTAAATCAGATCAGAAAAATCTGAATAGCTGGGTGTGAAAATCCAATTACAATTTTTAAGATTAAATGAATAGAACAGTTATATTCACCCATGTTGATAATTGCAATTTCCAAATTTTTTCATCTAAAAGCTCAGTTAAAGTGGAAACTCAAATATAGAAATTTGACTTTTTCATTGGCATCCGAATTAGTAATAAATAATACAGTAAACTTAAAAACTCAATAAAAATATAACACACTTTAATAAATTAAATGTCCAATCCGATTTTGAAACTATGCTCTATCCATGCTCTAACCTAGTACTTAACTTAAACAACCAGCATCTTACCATCACTTCAAATAACAGTCTCACCATGTAATTTAAAATATGCCAAGCAGTTTCTAAAATTTTCAAAATTACAAAAGAACATCGATGAAGAGCACGCAACGCGAGTCCAGCTTCATTAAAACAGTTTCTAAAATTTTAAAACTTGCAAAAGAACATTGATGAAGAAAATTCACGTTCTGGTTTGTATTCTGAAACACAAACACGACTCGCAAACGGCCCCGTTCCTGAACGCACCCTCAATTTTGTGTTATCCTATTAATTTTCTTGCACAATGGTATAAAAATGGCCAATGTACCGCTAACATATCAACATTTTTCCCTACGGTGTACTTACACACCGACATTTATAAAATTCTCAAACAGAGGTTTTATGTCCGAGGACTTCAGGAGGAATATATGAGATAGACATTACGTTATATTTTTAGCATCAAAGTTAAATATTATTTTTATCATCTAAGTGTCATTTGAACACAATAATTAAGCAACAAGAAAATATTACATAGACTTTGTAGTACAATATTATATTTTTGTCTTAAATAATTATAAGGTTAACTGAGAAGAACATCTGAATGCTCATCCCATATAGCATACATATGTATTCTACTTTATGTCCTATGATGATCTGAACTAAAAAGAAACTTGCTAATGGAAATGCACCTCATCTAGACTACACCTATCACTTCATACGCTAACTTTTTTGCACTTTGTCAAAACCTTAAAAAATGAATAATAATATTAATAAAGTCAAAGTATATCAAACCATTAAAGAGAGAGGCTAAAGAAAAAATCCATTGGTTTTCAAGATGCTTTTTCAGGTTTTCATCCCTACAATTAATCCTAAAAGGCCTCCCCCTTGGGATAGGAAAAGAATCACACCTTGCCCTTATTCAGAACCACTCTCACAAGTTTTTCACTTCCTACTAAAGGGGTTTTTGTAAAGAGAAGGAGAAAACTCTCTCTAGAGACAAAAGAATACATTAATTAAAAATAAAGAAAAAATACTAATAAAAGCTCAAAGCTTCCTTCCATTGAGCCTCCAAAACAAAAAGAAATTAATTATTCAACTTTCATTAGAAACTTTTTTCTTTGAAGTTGTAGCTAAAAAGCAACATCACTAAGAATCTTATATTTCACTCCTAAAGAGAGGTCATATTAATGCTCTTATTGCTAGAAAATAACTACATATCTAAGATTTCTGATGAGTGGCGAGGTACCCCTATGCCCAACCATACGAATCACAGGTGTTCACACATGATCCAATCAAATTCTATGGATGGCATTAGTTGTGGCATCTAGATCACTATGCCTTAAACACAGTTCACTGTCTTTCCACTTGGACTAGTGGTAGCCTTGTCATGTATGGTTTAGTCTACAGTGAAACATATGATTTTTATTATTTTATATTTTATTATTCTACGATTAACAATAGGTTGAAACTCAATTTATAATCAATTCAACTAATCTAATTGCTAATTAATAATCAACTACCCTATCATAAGTATCCTATCCCACTTCCCATGCGCATCCTAAACATATATAACATTATTGGGTTCCAAATGTTAAGCGTGGCTAGGATTACCAAGAGTCATACACATGCTCGAAGCAATCATACTTATGTGCTTAATTAATTAACATGCATGAAAATGTAAATATTTACTAAGTACATGAAAACTAAATCTAATCTAAGTCAAAGTGCTGCAATCAATAAGAATTACTCTCGATCTTATTACCATTTATGGAATATGTCTAGGTACATTGCCAGTTAAATAAGACTTTGTACAATTGACGTAGATTCACTTTGTGAGCACTCACTAACTGTTCTCTAAGATTATGAAATAAAACTGCAAGAATTTCGCTACTCTATTGACAAAAGTATAAAAAACAAATGCAAAACTAACTAGAAATCTTGAGCCCAAGCACTATATTTATAGGCCAACATATACCCCACAATGTTGGCTATCTGATATTGTGTCTTGGGCTCCGACATTAGATACCCGATGTTAAGGCTCTGACGTTGAATACCCAATGTTGGGGCCTTGTTATCAGAGCCTTGTTATCGGGGCCTTATTATCAGAGCCTTGTTTTCAGGGCTAACCAAAAATTTTTCCTTTCATTAGATAACCCAACCAACTGATGATTCATCAATTTCAAATAAAGTAGAAAACAAGTGGTCAGAAATATTTCAAAATAAAAACAAAGAAAATAGATAAAGTAAGCTAATTTCCAAGAATGACTTTATTAATGCTTGATTGTAAGTTATAAATTCTAGATGTCTATTCCAAAGCATGTTGAGCAATAGGACACTAAAAAAAACATGAAAAAATCAGTCTTCACTTCTACATAGAGGACATTGAGTAGAAAGTTTTTTCATATGCTTAAGATGAGTCTAATAGGAAGACTTTGATGAATAAGACACCATAGAAAGTATGAATTTTAGGAAATGTAGGAGCTTTGCAAATATCTTTAATTTTCCTTATCTAATAATAATTGTATTTTCTAGGTCTTTTCTCAATTTTTTATGAATGAAATCATTTTTGTTAATAATCTTGTAAAGAACTTTTGAATTAAAAGGAAAAATAGATTTGTCACCCTTTAAAAAAAATATTTGGAAAAGATTGATTCAAATTGTTGTCAACATTAAATAAATTCTCAAGATTAGTAATTAATTTCTCAAAATTCTTTTTCCTCTTTCTATTCAAACCATAGAGGCTAGAAGCTTCATTCCAAGTAATTCGTCTATCATATATACATGGACAAAAAACTATAGTGATACCAAATTTGCTCCAAGTGGTACACAATTTAGATGCATTAAAGTCCTTCATTAAAAGGAAGCCACCATGGGCTAATTTTCTTAAGCATATCTTTTGAACTTGTAATATGATTATAATTGCAATATTTACCAAGCTTACACTATGTTTTTCAAATTTATTTAAAACTTGGAGAACTAGTAATATAAATGGCCTAAGAAAAAAAGAATAAAATTAAGAAAGTTAATAGAAGATTAACTTGTACAATTCTTAGGGTTTCCTTGCATAAGTCTATTTCTTTAAAGAAGCATCAAAATATCATCTCCATTAATGTACTTTGTAATTCATTTTGGTGTAAGAGAAATACACTGGTTATAACAATTAAGGAGGCCAAGTCCTTCATCTTTCTTGCTACTAGTACAAATATCCCAAGAAACTCTAGAAAAACCTTCTCTATGTTATTTAGTAGATCAAAGAATCTAATGGATAATATGATCAATTATATTATTAGAAGTTTTAGAAGAAGCCCAACAATTAGAGTAATAAATATTAGTTGACTAAAGCATTTGTGTAATAACTAAAACTTTGCCAACAAGGATGACCTTTTTCTCTTTCTATTTTTCAAGATTCTTTTTAATTTTATTAACCACATAATTCTCCAAAATAAGAAGATTAAACTTAAAAAAAAGGTATTCTTGGAAATTTGAAAATAAAATCTTTTTTCAACATTTTCCAAGGATTGAGAGTAATCCATTCAATAATATTACCATTACAATAAATAATAGATTTTCGCAAATTGATCTAAGAGTCAAACAACATGTACCATTACAATAAATAATAGATTCTCCACTTTCGCTAAAGGAGTATTGATATGTTACAAAGAATTACTTATCATAAAAAAGAATCATTTGTAAATTACATGTTAAGCAATTATGTACCTTGATCATCATCATCATCATTCTAACCTTGCGCCAATAAAATGGAATCAACTACATGAGTTCCTTTTCATCATTTGCCTCTATGAAGAGCTATATCTTTGTTTATTTTTAGTTTTTTGAAAACATCTTCAATCATTTTTTCCCATGTCTTCTTTGGCCTCTCTTTTAGTGGCTTTCCTAGAACAATGATGTAGCAATCTTTATTTATAGGCTCATTGTCTAATCTTCTTTGCACATGTCTAAATCGTCAAAGCGTTTATTCCTATACCTTATTTAAAATAAAAGCCACTCTAAGGCTTCTCCTAATGTCTGAATTATGTAGTTTATCATTTGTAGTAACATTCAACATCTATCGCAACATTCACATTGTTACGAAACTAATTAGTTATTCATGCCTTTTTTTTAGTACACAACATTCAACACCATATAAGATAGTAGGCTTGATTTCTACCTTGTTAAATTTCTTATTTAATTTTATTAGTATTCTTTTATCACAAAGAACACCACTATCATGTCTTCATTTTGATCATCTTGCCTCAATTCTATTTCTGATATCTTTATCAATTTCACCATCTAATTAGAGGGTTGATCTTAGGTAGTAGAACTATTTGCAGGGAGTGAATTTTTTGTTTTAAATAGTTAGTTCTATTTCACTACTATTTATGCTATTATTATAATCACAATCCATATATTTTATCTTACTTCTACTAATTTTTACGCCTTTTGATTCTACAATGTGTCTCCACTTCTTCATTTTAGTAGTAACATTTTCTTGAGTTTTATCCACTAATACAATATCATCTACAAATATATAATAAGGGATTTCATCCTATATTTTTGTTAATTCATCTATAATAATGGTAAATACATAAAGGCTAAGTGCAAATCCTTGATGCAGACTAACTGATGAGTGGCGAGGTACCCCTACACTCAACCATACGAATACGAGCGTGTACGCGCGATCCGGTCGAACTCCATAGACTAAATGCCTTAATGCCACAAGAAACACTTGGGGTTAATCGTTCGTTGTCTTCCCAGGCTTGCTTGTATGTGTCACGGTGTATGGTTAAGCAAGTCTGAGGTATATGATTTTTTTGGTATTTTCAAGTTTATCGCCTAAGCTATGAGGGAAAAGGGGTGAGAAACTAACTCTAACTAATGTCCTAAGTCTAAATTATCTAGCGTCAGCATCCATTCCCACTTACCGGATACACCCTGAACTATGCAACTGTGGCTACCAAATGCTAATCGTTACTAGGATCACCACACGTAACGCAAGTGCTCGAAGTGGTCGTACTGAGGCACCTATTTAGCCTAAGTGGGATAAGTAGCCGATTCCTTGGCTAGCCGTACACACCCGTGGGTGCTCGTAACCAAGTCGTACTTATCACACGTTCTAGCCTAGCGATGAGTAGCCAATTCCTTGACTAGCCGTACACATTGGACTACCACTGGGATTACCAAGCGCAGATCCTAGAATACACTATTGGGTTACCAAGTAGTCACAATGCTCGTAGTCAAGTTGTACTCATGCATTACGACGAGCAGCTGATTCCTTGATTAGCCGTACACATCCGTAGATGCTTGTAATCAAGTCGTACTCGTGCGTACTAGGAAAACAATAAATAACAATAAATAAAACCATGTACTGCAAGGTTTATCCAATCAAGTTCGTCTGTATTGCCGTACACAACTTGTGTTCAGGTTACAAAGTTGCTCGAATAAAGAGTCGTTCACTCTAGGACTCCTACTGTGGGCACATGGGAAAAATTCTAACTCTGGAGTGTTCAAACTACCAGAGCTTCGCTACTTCTAGCCAGGATTGGGAAATGAAGGGAGTGCCACCTCTTATTTATAGATATGGCGGTGGACAGCGATATCGTAGGGAAAGATGCGATATCGCGTACGCGATATCGTAGGGGATGCGATATCGCGGCGGCTGCGATATCGCATACGCGATATCGCGGCGGCTGCGATATCGCATACGCGATATCATGGCTTGTGCAATCTACATCTCATCATACCTCCATGACTGAATGAAAAATCATCCTCGAGTTCCTTACAATGATATCAGGTAGGTATGGGATTATTGAGGGGAAATGGAACTAATGGGATGACATGTGAACCGGTCTTTATTACAAGACTTGATAAAAATTGGTGTTCATGACAATAAGGGTGAACACCTTATTACAATGACATCAGGCCCTTGTTGGCAACTTTAGAGAAAGAGAGAGATAGAAAGAAGTGTTGCCATTGCCAACGCAAAGATTGCGCCTTCCGCTGTCCATCCGTAAGTGCATTATCCATTCCACTCCTTGCATAGCTGCATTAGTGCTGCTCCATTCCAAGTGTTTTCTCCAGCTCCAGATCCAATTCGTTGTTGTATGATTGCCACCTGCACACACAACACAATCGTATATTAACAAGGGTAATTGAATCATTAAGTAATTAATACCTTGTTGTGGTGTAAGTTCATTGGCTAGGTTGTGGTATGGCTGATATGGATTTGGGAATATGTTACTGATGACTACCGAAGGTGTATGGGTTAGGAAGAGAAACGAAAAAATTCGGGGCTTAGGAGAAAAATCGAAAAATCAAG